>JAUYWI010099761.1:0-11619 GCA_034780595.1 Parotoplana pacifica | reverse complement strand
TGTGTAGCTACTTGTACTACTTGTATGTACTTTAAAGTAAATGTTTGTTATTATCATTCCAAAATATAGCATCATTAAATAAAATATAACTATTTATTTAAAGTAATATAATTAATAACACTTGTCTCGAAATGATGGTAGAAACAACCTCTAGAGGGGTAAGTAAAAGTGATAGATATACAGAAATATCGCGATCATTATTAGATTGTGTATAACTCATCATGACTATTAGCATTAGAATTTTATGCTTTTTAGCTGTAAAATTCAAGCTAAATTGGAAGGTTTTCTTGGTGTTGCTTTTTGAATACTTAGTGCACTCGATGATGCACATTTAATTACACAAAACTAATTGAAATTATTCATCGGAAAGAGCTAACAATTTGTTTATCAATTTTCAAAGAAGTTTTTATGCTAGAATTTGGAGCATAAACCGATGAAGGAGTAAAGTGCACAATGGTATTAAAGATTGTATATTCTCTGTATTGGTTTGCCATGTAGATCGGGTTGTCAAGTAAAAATTATATCGCATTAACTAGATTGAAAAGGGTGATTAGATAAAAAAAGAAATATTTTGACTAACAAATAATTTTTCATTTTACTAGTAAGCTATATTTTTTTCGAATTACTTCAAGTTTCAGCGTGAAGGTTAAAATGGGGGGGGGACTAGATCATTTTAGAAGTACGTAGATTATATTAATGCAATTTTAAATAAATTAGTTTTAATATACCTAAACTGTCTTTTATTTTTTATAGAGAAATGGAACAATATTATAAAGCTAAATTACTATTGAAAGCTTGATTAATTATGGAGAAAATATTTACCAATCAGCTTTTATTATAGGAAGTTGTTTTATTTTTTCTATTTATCGAATCAGTATTTATTAAAAGCAGTAACTAACAAAAAGAAATTAGAATTTAATATTTTATTGCTTTTCTCTTTAACCTTTTCAACATAATATTGATTTATAAAAGGGATACATTCTAAAATTCTGCTTTTAGTTTAATATCTGTTTGTTTATTTCACATATCTATCAATACAGTAATTTGTTTAAATTAGTCGATATAGTAACAAAAATCTTTTTAGGAAGAAATGATTGAATTTTTTGCATCTGAATCTTACGGATATATAGAGGAAAAGGAGATAATTATCAAAGAATTTGGAAGTATTGAATAACCACCTTTCTATAAATATTTCAGCGTGTTTAAGATAAACGATTATTATATGACATTTTGCACTGTTTATTTTAAACTTTTGAATTTTTATTACAGCAAATCTGCTTTTTTAAATAAAATTATACTTTCAAATCATTTATAGGTTTTTTTATATTGTTAGATAATAGCTTTAGTTTTAGTTTTACAGTCATTATCCCTACATAATAGAATACAATCTTCAAGTCTAGAAATATGATAGCATGTGGTAAACACAGTTTGTGTTCAATGCAATGTTAATAAGTTTAACTGCTAACAAAATTTATTGATAATCAGTTTACCAATTGTGCAATTGGTTCAATCGACGCAGTTCAAACTAATCTAGAAGAAGAACTAATTTGATTATTTTATTTTCTTATCTGGAAGGTCTTATTACCTGGTTCGGTTTGAAAGACATGACAAAATAATTTTTATTGCTATTTCAGATTTATATTACATATTGATTTTTTTATAAATTGAATGCTATTTGGATTTGGATTTGAACATAGGAAATATGAAACGCGTCATTTTATTTTTAGACGGTTTACTTTTAACTTTTTAAATATTTTATTTAGAGATAATAGTGAATTGATGCAGAAAACGTTTTTGCTATTTGAAGTAATCTCTTTTGTGAAAGTTTTGTGATTCAGTTAATTCGTTTTCATTATTGAGTATCTGGTGATGACCCCACCGAGAGAAACAAACTACCGATTGGCATGACATTTGGTATCATTTTCCAGTTCGTTTGTAGCCTATTAAGATTACGTGATGGACACTGAAAAAATGAAGTTGGGCTAAAATTGCAAAATATCCTAAAGTAATATAAGTAACTAATACCATTTATTTGTTTGTTTTATATTTGTGTTTTCAAAAGTTAATTTTTATGACTTGTCCCGACCTTGGAATCAAGAAAACTTGAGGATTTCTATTTTTGCCTTAAATGTTCTAAACTCCCAACATATTTATGACATTTAGTACATTTTTCCAGGGTTAAATAAACAATTCATTATTTTCTATGGCAATATAAGAAATTTCAAAAATTGTTGGCTTTTTGGGTGCTCTCTATGAACAAAAATCAATAGTTTCAAAAGCGCGGAATATACATAATATGGTGCATTGAAGTGTGTAATATACCAAATATTAATCAATTTCATCAATATTTGACTTCAAATTCGATTTTTTTGTAAATTGTACATTTAGGCCAAACTTTGATTTTTCCTATTTTTACCTTGGGGGTCAGAGGGAAATTTTACATAAAAAATCTGAAAAGAATTTAGTACACTGATACCAAATTTCATTCCATTGGTTGAAGTATTTTTCGAACAGTTTCTGATTTTTGTCTGAGGGGTATACACTCCCCCCACCCTCCGCGTGAACACGATATTTTCGAGAAAAGTTGTCCATTAATTATTGCATTTTTCAGAGGATAACTTTCCTCTCCTTCATGACCACGAGGTGAATTGTTCTTTAGATTAGAATAAAATAGATAATAAAATTAGATGGATTTAGGTCGCCAAAGTATTGAATATTAGATATCTATTGACCATTGTTTCATGTTACCAGAAATTTATGTGACTACGAATACATCAGGTTATGTAGTTGGTTTTATAATTTGTCTTTAACATTTAAGCTGTTTGTTATATTTACAAAGAACCATTATTATTTGGTACTAAGTATAATGAATCGATTAAGTGCATAATATCTGTAACGTTTTAATTTTAGCGTTATCGACGTTATACTGAGCCTGAAGAGGTGGACCAAGACTCCTATACCAGAGGCGACAATGAACCAACGACCAATGGTGGATCCGGAGACTGGGAAGAAAATGTTAATCGATGGACCAATAGATGACACCGGCCAATTGATAGCTAGTATAAAGTGGATCTTTCAATTTATCTAAGAGTATCAAAGTACCTATTTCTAAAGGTTTAGATTTGGGGAGCAATTGTTTTAAATTAGTTGTACATACATCATTTTAGCTTGAAGATCAGATGAATTTTTGTGTTATTACTACTTCTTAATTTGAAATTGACCGGTTGCCATTACCTACATAGATAATATCAATTTTGTGCAGTAACTCTTTTGCTAGATTTTATGAAATTTGGATTAACTTAAAATACATTATTTTTTTAGTACTATTAATTGTACTATAATTCCTTGATCTACTGGGTATTTCAAGAAAACAGTACGCTGATAAAAATATTTATGTTCAAATGACATGTACTTAGAGAAGTTGTGACTGGTTCACTGTGATACTGTGTGTGCCAAATATCAGCTCTATAATGGAGGCATTTTTTATCAAGGATTATAATAGTCAGTTAATGGTATTCTGTTGCTAAAAGTACATAGCTACATAATGTGATATCGAGCATAATAGCATAGACACTTCTTGTCTAAACATTTTGTGATAAATTAATCATAGATATTGAATTGTATAATCTATGTGTGTATATAATAAATAGAGTTTGCATGGAACTAATTCAACACTTTGCCAACATTCGAGCATTATTATTTTCATTGTTATATTATTTCGAAGATGTAAACAACCACTAATTATAATCCATACATATTATACATAGCTACATTTATTTTTTGTATTATTATGTATTTCGTCGTTCTCGTTGAAAGTTAACCTCGTTGTCTTCGGGACCTCTAGATAATTGATTTGGATGAAATTTGGTTAGATTCATTACTGAAAATACACTAAAGCATAGAAAAGTTGAACTATGAGTTTAATAATTGGTAGTGTTACAATGAATTCGATGATATCAAATTAATGAATTTTTGACATTAACATTTCATAACTTTTTCTTGTCACTGTTTTTTGAATCGAATTTTTACTAAATATTTAGTTACTTAATGGACTAATGGAACATTTTCGTGACTATTTTTTCTCTTTTTTTTCACTCAGAATACACATTCAGGTAAAAAAAAACTGCACTGAAGGATGTGATATGTATTAAACAACGAAATATCTGCTATACCTACCAGATTATAATCAATTTAGTAAAAAGTACCAATTTTTGGGGGTAAATTCGATTTTTAGAAAGGGCTTATATCCAGCTTTATTATAATATTTTGTCACAAGAGAATTCAGTACACGCTGTGTTTCATGCCAATCGATTGCATTTTTTAACAATCTACAAAACCAGTTGACGACGAGGCGCTAATACAGTTTGTAATTATAGATTTTTGTATATTTACTTCTATGTTGAATTATTGAATTTCCTAATCGTACTTTTCTTAAACAACTACAATTTAGTGATACAGAAAATCACTAGGTGTTTCATTATGGTGCTTTCATTCCAGTACAGAATTCTATTATTATTATATACCTCATGATAGCAATATATTATGTATCTAAACATATACCTATTTATTTTATTATTCTTTATATTTAACATTCTAAAGTACAGGCTGTAAATATAAATTCATTCTAGGCCCGTATTATAATGATCATATTGAGAGTTTCCTCTGATGGTTTTGTCTCTAATTTTTGGCTAATTTAATTTACATAATAAAAATCAATTTACTAGTTTTAAAACGCTAACTAAAATATTACTTCGTGATTATATATTTCACTTTTTAGATGACTTATTAAATGCTGTGTTCTACATATAAAAGATATTTAAATATCATATGTTAACCCTCCGATGATAAAACCTTTAAGATATATACCGCTGATAAAATGGGGTGTAGTCTCTCCACCCAGAATCAGATGGATTCGGATGAAATTGATACATACGTACTCTGAAAAGTGGACGTTTTGGGTAGATAAGTAAACTGAGTTAAGGACTGATTGACCTCAATTTGGTGAGTACCTGTATATGATCGCTAGCATTTCTGAATATTATTTAACATAACAAATTTGTTTTAAATTTTAATTGGCTGCAGGTTGTCTCTTGGTCACATAATACAATATTTTTAATCAAAAGGACAATATTTATGTTAATTAGACAATGAAGTGGTTGCCATACATTTCAGGAATGAATTTTCTGTAAATAACATCACGACCTTAGGTAGATGTGCTTTTTTGTGAAATAAATCTTTGATACAAAGACGATTTTGATTAGATGGCGATTGAGCTTATTGGAGGGATGTACACCCCCCCCCCCCTCCCCTTATCAGCAAAGGGTGTAAAGGTTATTTCCGCCGTTTTTGAGGAAAAGTTAAGGTATATGTATGCGCACAATTCTTGCATGTAATGTTATTGTTGTGAGGTTTTATACGTGAGGTCGAGCATTGTCATGTACCAGCCCACATAACGGCTTTACCCCAGTTCATATGTGGAAAAGGATTCAAATCTTATTCTTTCGTCAGATTTTCGATGTGGATTACTAGGTATTCGTTCTAAACTGGTACGTGCTCTATCATGGAACTCTTGATAGATTTCTGATAGGACGTCTCCCCAAGCTGTACATAAAAAACGGCGAGTTGCGGCTGCAGATAATTCATTTCGTCTACAACTTTCAACTATGACATGAATTTCTCGTTTATTAATATTAAAATCCATCTGCAGTAATCTATTTTTTAATCCACAAGTCTAATTTAAATTTGAGTCAAAGATTACATAACATTTTTCATAGATTTACAGTCTATTTTAACCCCTTAAATTAAATTTTCATGTCATGCCATGTATAAAACTGGAAAAAAAATTCTCAAAAACGGAAGAAATAGCCTATACACCCGATATAATAGAGAGATTAGATATATAATATTTTTCTTACACTGTTTTATACTATTTACTAGTCTCTCTTTTTTTAATTTTTAGATACACATATAAAACCTTAAAATGTGATTACGAAATTTATACGTACATTATTATATAGGCTTTGACTTGGGCTCAAACGACGAGTTTAATCGTACTTTTTGGATACAAAAATATTTCGATATTTACGAGTAGATTCATATAACGTTATATAGAATTAATATTTGAACTAAAAATATTTAATTCGTATTTACATCTGCCTTTCATTAATTATTTAAAATGGTTAGGAAATGGTATGTTAAAATTAAGGAATTAAATTTACTTAGGTATTAAATGAGACTGAATTGTGAATATTTTTGATGTAATTCTTTAATTGTATTTAATATACTTTATATTTTTCTTATAGTTATCTTCTATACGAACCTTCAAATTATAATACAAAACATTCCAAATTAAAATCTTTGTTTTTATTTACTGTACCAAGCACTGCACGTGGGAGATAAGCATTGGCCCGTAAGACGCCCCCAGAAAAAATACCAAACTATGTAATTGATAAATTCATAATTTGGTGGTATCATCTTTCAAACAATGGCAGTATTTATGAAAGACACAATGTTGTGTAGGTTTCGAATAATTTTTTGCTTGTTTTATCAATTTATCGTGCTGAAAATTCCGACTAATCTTTATAGCTAACTGAAGTTAGAAAATTGTAAATACGACAATGTGTCCGTTACTATTACCTACATTTTAACTTTTATATTGCAAAGAATTTAAAAAAACTCACGCTTTTTAATCGAAAATGAATGATTTTATGGGAACCTTTTAAACGCAGTTTAAGATACTAATTTCCGTCAAGGCCTTGGTTGTGATATATAGGAAGTAACAAACAAAGAGCTGACAAAAAATAATCTGTTATTGTTACCGAAAAGCAGCGCTATATTTTTTCTTGGCTTAAAATGTATGTCAACATTTAACATACTACTTAAATAATAGAAAAAATTAAAATGTTTTCTTTAATTCTTGGCCCATTGCAATTTTGACAGTAGAGAATTAATTCCAAATAGAAATAGTGGTCTGACCTAATAATAGTAAAACTATCACACAGATATCTAGCGATCTTTATAGGATTATAATATGTATTAATCCGGTAAGATATTAATTACTATCCTATTATAATTTGATATTTTTCGTTACGTAATAAAACTTATTTTTACTGTAGCATCTACCCTTAAATTCATCTGTAGAAATGGTTGGACTTGGACTAAACATCGAGAAGGTATCCAATATGAAGAATTCAACATCAAATCAGAGCATGAAATAATGTGGAGCAAAGCGGAAATTAAGAATGGAAAGTATACCAAGTTTGCATATTAAAATAGCTTGAACTAACCATTGAACAGCCAAAAGAAAAATTTCCAGGACACCAATTTATTCTTGCAGGAGACTTCAATGAAATTATTGATGATGCTATAACTGAGCACATCCGATCTTCATGCCACTTGTGTAAGTAACAAAATGATAAAATATACCGACGACACTAACTTTATCATAACTCCAAATATTTAACACACATCAGCTGAACTCAATAATGGCCAAGAAAATATAATCTGCAGCTTAATCACAAAATCAAAAGAAATTGTTTTGAAAAAAACAAGGTCTAAGGAATGACGATAAACGACAGACTGCAATTTGCGAATTATATCGATACCCTAATTAAAAAGTGCAATTCGAGTCTGTCTGTATATCATCAAAATTCTGAAGAACAATGGACTCGAAGTTAAAAGCATTCAAAATGTCTACGATGCTCTCATTCTACAAAAACTATACAGGCATGGTGGGAATTCACTACGCAAAGCGACAGAGATGGAAGATGAACTTAGCGAAACAATGCTCCTCACGCAATGGAACAAAGAAGCAAACAACCAAATTGATCTCAAGATTAATGGGGTAAGGGTGAACACAGCAAATACTGCCACCATCCTTGGCATAACTATCGACCGACTGCTCCTGCTACCACCAGGTTACAACAGCTCAGAGCCCTTGCAGGCAGGTCTTGGGGCGCAAAAGAACACGTCTATGTAACTTACATAAGGTCCTGTATAGAATAAGCCGCCGGTGCCTGGATCTACCAGTCAGCCCCAAAGCATGTCATGAGACTCGAAAGAATCCAAAACAAAGCTGCCCAAATCATTATAGGATGCCCCATGAAGAAAATTACCGAAGACCTTATTGATGAAGCTAATCTTGAATCAAATGTTATAATAGGCAAGATCCAAGGAGCCGCAATCTATGAAAAAAGCCTCCACAGGAAGGATTCCGAACCACTAAGTATACTCGCAAAAGAAAAGGTCAACAAAAGGCTCAAAAGTAGTCACAACACATGGTGAGATATCAGTGCTGAAATTGACAGTAAATTCTAAGCAACCACAAAAGAGAAAAAAACCATGGTCGTATGCTATACACCACCCTGAAGCAATGGACATAAAAATATCAGCTTCAGAACCACCATTGAGCCTAAAGTCAACAAATCCGACCCTGTCGCAATCCAAAAGGAGAACACACTCAAATACCTCGACACTCTTGAACCAGCAAACATTAGCATCTGATCTGGCGGATGAGGCAGCCAAAATGGACCAGTCAATGAGGGGGATTGACCTTGAAGTCAACAAAAAGCTACTAGAATCTCCGAGAACAATGGCGAAAACGTAACAACTTCGGCAGCATATGGCGCAAAGTCCATTGTGGAGCAAAGCCTGCTAAGAAAGAGCTCTTCAGCAGCATGACCCGTAATAATGAAGTAGCACTCCATCAGGTCCGTGTTGGCAAGCTGACGACCACTAAGGCCTTCCTCTACAGCATCGGAAAGACCGACGACCCAAACTGCACCAATTGCCACACTGAAGAAACCCTGGAACATCTCCTGTTCTACTGCCCAATTTATGACAGAGACGTCTCAACAATCTTGAAAGACCACCCTACAACTGCAGCATGAAGGAGAAACCCGCGACGATTGGGCGCCAGAACCGAGAGAGAGAGAGAGAGAGAGAGACTCTCCGGAAATCGCTGTAATAAAATTAATTTACTCACAAGCACGTAGCCGAAAAATTAAACCTATATTTTTTCAAGAAAACTTTAAAAGAATGTTACAAACCTTTTTTTGATAAACTCAGTGAACAATATATTTTCAATCAGGACGGTGCAACGCCTCACACTGAAAGAAACACAATAGATTTGCTTCACCAATTCTTTGGAGACCGTGTAATATCCAAAGGTCTTTCACCACCCAGATCGCCCTTCGTATTATTTATTGGAGCGCAGCAAAGAATTACGTGTTTGCGAGGGAAACCCCTAAACTCTCGAAGAGTTATGAATTTCAATCGAAACTTTCTTTATTTCGTTACAACCGGAAACTCCTGGACATTATTTCCAGCATTTGTTATAATGCCACATGACATATTTTAATGAATGTAAATGTAATAGATGTACCTAATTTTTGTTACTGTTTTTTTAAAAACCTTTTTCTAAAAGTCTTACTGTTGAGAGACCTTCTGGGAGATTTTGTACGAAGCCACATTAAAATATTGACATTATTTTGAGATATGCCCATACCTAATTCAATAATGAAAACATTTTAGGTCTTAAAACTTTAGATTTAATTCAAAGATTGCGATGCAATATTCTATCTGTACACATTTGAGTAAAACACCCAATATTGATTTTTGACACAAAAAATATAATCTTGAGTTAAAGAGTAATAATTTAAAAAACCACAGGAATACTTTGATAAAAATATACTACTTATTCAAAAGTACTCGCAAATGATAGCCCAGGACAGCTGTTTCGGTCTTGTTGGGCCTCATCAGCCAGACAGTTCCTAGAATTATTAGCCGACTACTATGTTGAACAATTTGATCAAATATTTTTTAGGGGGGATTGTGGATTTTACGTTGCCCCTGGTTATAAAAATCGTATTTTCCAAAAACTTCAAACTGCTGAGAAATGTTTTTTAGTTTTTATGAAACTAGCAAACTTTAGTCGGCATATTTGGACATAAAACCTCTATAAAAGGCATCTAATAAGTTAAGAATGATGAAATTAGGTGCAGGAGAGCATCTTTACGAAGCGTTTAGAGTCGTCAAAAGTAACTTTAATCGAATAATGTTTAAAAGAATCTGCAGTTTCGAATAATTTCTTTAGCCCTAACAAATTTTGCTGTCTGTATACCAAAATGAGTCTTCAGCCAATTTATTTGGCTTCCAAAAGGTTGGATGTTGTGCCTGGGTGACTAGGGCGTGTGGGAGCGAATCCTTCACCTGCAACTTTATACCAGAGACACCCATCAGAGTACAAAAATCATAAAACTTAGTTGTGGACAACAGCCTCTACCAGCCCCACGTAGTTGAAAAACAAAGTAACAACATCGCATTTTAAAACTATTTTTTAATTTATACTGCCATTGGATATTTGATGGGGGTGTGGGGCAGAGACCCCCCCCCCCCACTGGCAACACACGATATGGACAAGCGTGCTAGGAACATGAAAATTAGTGTAGTAGAATAGCTTCTACGAACCACTACACGTAAAAGTCGAAAAACAACGGAGGATCACCCAATTTGATTAACTAAAATTGCTGTTGACGTTGCACATTGGTGAATAGGGAAAGCCGAACTTCTCTGTGAATATGGAGGCTTAAGAGTCATTTTTCATCAATTTTTAAAAGGTTTTACCAGTAATTGTCGTTTGATCACTCAAGTCCAACATGATTTATTCTTGAAATTGTAATTTGTTGAAACCTTCGATACCAATTGAAAAGTATTAAAGATTTGAATTTTATGGTCCCATATTTTGTTATTTAATAATTCTACTGTATCAATTTCTCGTTTCCTTGTTGTTTGTAGAACGCTTGTTCAACATTGTCGTAGTATGTTTCGCAGTCAAATATATTATTTGGTAAATGTGTGGGCAGAAATGCATTCTACACCTCAAAAGTAATTGCCAAATGATTTCAATAATTTGTCAACCATTACGCCACGAACAGTGTCTATATGTGGAAAGTCCCTTTTTTAAATAGATCGTCATAGGTAATTGTCTTAACATAAACTTCATTAGCATTGTAAAAATCATTCTACACCTGACATTTATGAATCCCAGGTTGGGAATCATCTTCACAATATGCATTTCCAAAGAGTGTTGATTCATGTAATCCACTTGCTGACTTCCGACTATTTAAGTTATGTCGAAAATCATTCAGTATTGAAACAACTTTTGGAAGAATATTCGTGGAAGACTGTAGTTACTTTGATAGTAGTTCAACATGTCGTAACATGTCTAAAACAAAGTGTATGTAAACTAGAAAATACCGATTTTTCAATTGCTTCAGCAAATAGCTTGCTTCTTCCATTGTGCGAGAGTTGAAGTCACCATTTGAATTCTTTATCAGTAATAAATCCTCTAGGACCCCTAAATATGATTTTAATACATTTTCAACAGATGCAACTCAACGAATTTTAAATATTTTCTTGAGAACATAGCTTTTTCTTTCCATCATTTCAATAGTTTTCGGCAAATGAACCTAACGCGTATAACCTCTATTATTGTAAACATTGTATATACTGTTTACAACTGTTTCTAGTAAAGAAAAGCGGTCATATTCTTTCCAAGCCTGACCGATTGCCACTTGTAGTCGATGACCTACGCAATCATACCTAAGCAAGGGGGGGACA
>JAUYWI010099750.1:0-11620 GCA_034780595.1 Parotoplana pacifica | reverse complement strand
CCATCAAGGAGTCCGTCATCTCTGTGTCCTCTTAACGAAATCCCAGATATTCCACAAAAATATAAAGTCTTGTTTAAACAAATGAAAAATTTTCCGAACGGTACTTAAAAATTCCGAATCCGCCACTGAATGGGGGCTCATTTCTTTTTGCCGACACTGAAATACTATCGTACCGATGTATTTGGAAGGAGTTACAACGGCACTAACGTTAACAAAAAGATCTATTAGAAGAAATTGTACGGTGGGTAGTTGGGCAAAATTAATTTATTAATAAATCGATCAGAAAGTATTACACATGAGCAGACGTACTATTCAAACTGTCGTACCAACTTAGGCATTGAGTAGCACAAGTTACGCCATTTTATTTTAAATGAATCAACAGACAATCACTTTCTACTAATGCATATATCTTAATAAAAAAAATAAACTAATTTTAATAAATTTACTATTTTGTCCATGCCATAAGTAGCTAGGTGAATGCAGTGTACCTATCCTGACACGTCATGGCTTTGGAGATACACATCTTACTACCAAGTTTTCAAAGCTCTGTCTGCATTCTTTTTCGGCCCACACGTCATGGAATGGCTGATAGCCCATAACAGGGTAAGTGGCATCCCCAAAGCCATCCAAACTCTTCCTCCCCATACCTACTGACAAGGATTTATTGCCCATAGAGGTGACCTCCTGTAATCAAATTACATGACTTGGCTTCTATTACTTAATGTATATTACACGTGTTTTTCTAATAAGCCCGCCATCAAACCAGAAGTCATAAATTTAGCAGGTTGGATCAACTTTTACAACTTGAATTATAGATTCCGAAATTAATTTGGCCCGCCGCGGGATTTAGTCAGCTGCGGTGGTGTAAGCTTAGCCTTTGGCGAGCATGTTCCAAATTACCTCCCCCTTTTTTGGTGGGGTATTTGAACTCCTTTCTTCAAAAGGCGGAGTGTAAATTTCCAATGAAAAAGATCTAAAATAATTATTCAGAGATTTTTGACACAGAGGTGCACCAAACAAACATCTCACTGTGGGTTCAACACAATGTTGAAGTCCGGGTGGTTTAATCAAACTCTCTCTCTCTCTCTTCCCAAAGGTTTGCTATATGTCGACAGACACAGAATAACAAATGTTGGCTCTGCTGGAAAAATATCAAAAATTTGCACCAAAAAATGTTCCCAAAGTTTCAACTTATTCGGTTAATCGAAACTAATATCTTTGATAGTTTTATTTTTTGATGCTACATAAAGTTTTATACGGGCAACATCGATATTCAAATAATAACAAATGTTAGTTTCAATAACCCAATTAATTAAAGACTTTCAGAATATATTTTTAGACATCTGTATGGCACATCTGAAGTACTTTATTCGTTATCAATACTTTACGATTTGTGCAACGCAAGATTTGCCATTCTGTGCATGATGATGTCTTGAGGTGTAGGTACCCCCATAACAAAACCACCAAACCCTTGGAAACAGAGAGTATGATTAAACTAACTTGTACATCATATATAGCTCCAGGACTGTTAAGGACGAATTTCTAATGTGAAATTGGCCACTCAGTTTATGATCAAGGCCTGGCATTTTGTTAGGAAAGTTTAATAGAAAGCAACAGTTAACTTTCAATTTGTTTATGTTTTAGTTTTCCTATGAATGGGGTACCATTCTGATCTCCCCTATACCATACGAGATGCCTAATAGCTATTTTGGGGTCAACCGTTTGAGAGGCTGTCATTAATTCTCATATAAAATATGTAAGGCTTATAGTTTTTGCTATAAATAATAAGTAGGTATCAAAAAGAATCAAGTAGGTAATACACCGAAAAACTAAAAAAGCGATTAATATTATTTATCTTTGCTGCAATTTCTAATTTGGATGAACAAAATTTCTTGAATCATTTTGTTCAATACAAGTTGTATGGTAGGTATATCCTATGCAGCCACAAGGAAACTAAATTTATAGTTGTGGACAGCACTTCAATATCAATTTACTTGCAATGGCCATGCTCAACATACATAGACAGATATTATGATATCATAAAATGCTTCCCAAAGATCAATTAAATGTAGAAAATGTTAATGGCGCTATTCATCAAGTAGTTGGATAATCAGAAGGCGGAATATATCACAAGACCACGGGGTTTTGGTGGGAGTTTTAAGCATTTTATTGCATATTAATTCTTAATAAACACTACCATATATGTAGGCATGTACATAAGTAAGCACCTACAATATATGACCTATTATTAGAAATAATACCGAATTAGATAGTAACCACTTTTTACAAGTTCCAAATCTTACCACTGAAGAACAATAATTGCTAGAAAAATTATATTGACATAAATATGTGCACTTCTGCACAATATGAAGGAAATAATAATTAATTGTCGCAATTTTTGCAAGTGTTCAAATTCGTGACAAATTTTTGCGATGTTTGAGACGAAAATTGCCAATAATATCTGACCAGCCTACTGACTATTCTTTTTTGTTAAATTAATTTACGTATTTTATTTGGTTTTTTTTTTTAGATTGTGGTTGTTTTCTAGTTTAAATAGATTTGCCAATTTGATAGAAACGGCCTCAATTTTGGCTACATAGGTACATTTGATAATGAAATTTAAATTAATTTTGATTACCAATTTATTTATGCGTTTATATTTATGTATTCTCCATTACTGCCGCGATTTGGCAAAATGTCCTATCTGCACTATCAATAATTTTACTAAAAGTCATACTGTAAAATAATAGAAATTGCATATACGTCTAGCTGTAAAAATTAGCCGACTAAAGGTGGTAATTATATACATATTATGTTCATTCTATTGCAGATTTTAATCAATGAACACAATTTACAATTTATATATGCACTTTTGTTGAAACAGTTAGAATGCTGATGGTTGATATAATTCAATCCCAAACTTGTACATGGTATTGCCTAATTAACAAAAAACGTCATTTATAGTAGAAGTTGATCTTATCCCGGTTTAGAAAGTCCGGGATTAGATTTAAATAAACTAAATCAAACTTTTCTGAGAGAAAATGTGGAGAGCTATTTCTGACGAGGTAAACAATTCCCCTAAATTAATGGATTATTGCGTAATCCGAGATAACTGGGATTGTAGCTGTTGGTGTTGTTGAAGGCTCAGTCCAGTCTTGGTCGTCGTGTAATACAATCCGCTCTCCGGACGTCCCTCTCATCAATCAGCACTGTGCCTGGCCTCATATTTCACACGGCTGATCCCCCCAGCTATCCCGGGGATTTGTAACACTTCTTGTGCGCTGCTGAGAATGTGTGCTGTGATCGACAATCTGGGCCATCTGAGACGCTATCCGTTATCGTGGGTGCTATCAGTTATCGAGTATTTTAAATTGAGCGCTGTGTTGGTTGTTGACAGAAATATCTCTTTCTACTAATGCCATTTAACTCTGTAAAAATGTTGTCTTTTATTAAATTTAGTGAAGTTTGAAATTTATTTATGATACTAAGTGTGGATAATGAAGTATTACATGACCAAAATAAAAGATCTTGGGTGATTAGTTTTATTAACGTTCTGTTGTTGAAATATTCGTATTAAAACAAACTGATAAGAATGATATATTACCTTAGAAGTACCTACTATGTTTCTGAGTGAGACACCACGGTTTTGAGTATATTGCATTACGAACTTATTTAGCTATCTCCATAATCCTACTTTAAATCCCAGGGATTTCCACCACCTACCTAATATGATTCCACTTTATTTATTGTTGTTCAGCATAGCACAGTATTTTAATTTTCCGCAAAATAAGCCGAGAATTTTTCGTGCAAAAGTTAGTTCAGTCCATTAAAGTCAAAATAGCATTTTAACTTGGAATTATTTATAAAACTTTTCTGACTAAAAATGCTGAGTAATGTTATTGGGAATGAAACTGGTTTTAAATAGCAAGATAGTGCATTGTTTAGAAGCATTTTAGGTTCATAAAAGATTTATTAAATTAAAGATTTAAAATTGCGATTTAAAAAAGTACTTTTAGTGATTATAATTGGAGAGGGCATATTAGGTTTATAACAGTTAATCATTTAAAATACATAATTTACGACTATTATGTATACCCTAAACATAACATATCTATTTAATTCTCAATCGTCTATAGGAAAGTTTATTTAAAAGTGGCGAGTTATAAGTGTGGTGGTATTGGGAACTAGGTATCAATACATAGCAAAGTTGGATGTTTATATTAAGTATTTGGCTATAAATAAATATTTATTAATAATACGCCTACTCATGGTGATATTTTTATCCATTTGCCAAACTATGAGGATACAATCTAGGGTCTAACGCCTCTGGATGTAAGGACGGTATGGGTAGCTCTGTATACACCGGGCTTGGGCTTTGGTTGAACTTTAATCAAGGCAATAAAACAAGTCATCAGGTCTTTAAAAGTCATAAAAAACGAAACGGTGTGCCATGTCTTTCACAACAACTGATAAGCAGCCAGCGCAGAGTGGCACTAAGAAGAAGTTTGCTCTCAATTCCTGGACATGGCGGCCTGATGCTGGTGACGGCTCAGCTATTATAACACTCGCGGCCGTTTGCCTCCAGTTTTTGGTTAGCCCATGCAGCTCTCCTCAGCCATATTCTAATTTGTATGAGATTTGACAAAGCCAAAACAAACATATAGCATGCCCTGGGAGCAATATTACCTTAAATGGTATTGGAATGTGAATAGAAAGGTTGTCTTCTAAAAAAATAGTCTTTTAAATCATCCGGTTTAAAATATTGTTAATACAATCATAGGGGGGGGTCTTAAAATGGGTCTTAAAATGGGTAAATACTTCCAACAGTGTCGAAAATGTGGCCCCATCATTTGGTAATGGGTTCCCATAAGGACAACCAAATAAAATACCTACTTTAGGAGGATCTCGGCATCTTGTCTTGAGAGTATGGGTGACTTTATGTTTGTGGATTAACAATCCGGGGGTTTGGAGTTGTTCTACTAGAAAAATTAAATCCTCACCCCTTTTTAAGTCTGATAAAGTATTTTTTTATTAGAATTAAAAGGTTGAATGACATGTTCTGATAAAAAGTTGAATTCTGTACAATTTAAGGGTAAATTGAAGGTATATTAGGAGGCTATAGTTCCATATTTCAACTGCTTTGGGAAATATTGTTCCCTAATCTCTCAAAAATCTAGTAAAGATATTCAATAACACCAACACCACAGTTAGTCCACAAACATACCCCCCCCCCACCCCATGAAAAACAAAAAAACACTTTAACAAACAACATGAAATTAGTGTTGCTAATTTATAAACTCCTATTTTTTGTTTTCAGTTACAATATAAAGAATAAAGGTTCAATTCATTGTTGGGATAACGATTGCGATACTGTTGTAAATTTGATCCAGGAGCTACGAGAGATTTAATCATATGGTACTATCTGTTCCAAAGGTTTGGTTCCAAGAAATCACTCAAGGTAGTTTTACTATTTTGAAAAATAGCGATAAAAAAACATTTTCTGAACTTCTTTAGCAGGGGTACATATTTTTTATTGAATGAAATAAACATGATTACAATCATCTGGATCCCTCAATATACTCTCCTCCAATGTCTATGCGTCTTTGCAATCTTCTTCTCCATTTAACAAAGACTTGATGGTAACATTCTCACCATAGGTTGGAAGCTGTGATTTTTGATGTCCAGAGGAGCCAGGTTTGGTGAATAAGGAGGATGGGGCCAAAATAGATATTTCATTTTCTTCCAGGTAGGTAGTCACACATGTGAGCTTTGGTAGGTAGCATTGTCATGATGAAGCATCGTTCTGTAATCAGGTCGACCAGGGTGCTTTTGGTTTGAAAGGAATTGTTTATGGAAGTGACCACCATTCAGGGTTTGACCTTCTGATAAGATATCAATGGTAAACATTGTCATCGTTTACGTAAAAGACGTTTAAAGATGTTTGGGCTTGAATCTTCATCTGCTAGTCAGACCATATTATTGTCCTTTTTGCATTCACTTTAATAAAGGTACATCTATGTTTCGTCTCCTCTGACAAAATCATCATCTCATCTTCTTCTAAACAAGAATAGTTTCCGTCTAGAGATTTCAAGACGATGATGCTTCTGTTCATCTGTGAGGAGGAGATGGGGTGGAATCGAGCAGCTGCAGAGCGTCATCATTTTAAGATTTTCCTGTAGAATGTAATGTTTTTGAAATGGCTGAAACTTCAGAAACCAAGCTAGCAACTGAAGGAGAATTAATACCGTAGACCTGTGTTGGAAATAGTTATGAATTTGTTTAGCATCATCACCAAGTTTGTGATGAATAGTCTGGAGAATTCATAATTCTGCTATAAATTCACATCGGTTAACTACAAAATATTCAACAGACTAGCAAACTGAATAAAAATTCCCACTTAAACTTTTAAATCAAATAGCTAACACCTTGTAGTGAAGAAATCTTTATTTATTTTATGTACAAATTTCTGCCGACTTTGGGGACAGCTAAACGCATTTGGTTAATCGAGACTAATTTTTTGATAGGTTTATGTTGATGCTTCTTGCCATTTACAGTTTTTTATCTCAAGAGAAATTTTGATTAACCCCAAAATAGTTACCGATTAAACAAATAATTTGAGACTTTCCACAAAATGTTTATAACATTTTTTGGGGCGAATCAAAAACAACTTGTTTCGTCGCCATTTTTTTTCCAACATAGAGTTTAAAATATATGGAGTAAACTTTTTTTTGAGTGACTCCAATTAAAATTCCGAGCTTTCTGATTAAAATAGTTTTTGCAGAGGCCACCGTCGATTTAAATTTGACCCACCAGAACCAATTAAATGAATTTTATCAATGTACCGCCGTTTCATCTTTTTTTAATGAAACTAAAAAAAAGCGGCAATTTCTTAAGAACCCAAAATTAGCATTGAGCTATCCTGAATTTGTTAGGTTTGTGTGGTTCCTTTGTACAGGTGACCTCTTCTCATCTTGTTCGCCAAACAGATAACACTGGAACTATCTCCCTTCATTTATTAATAACCAACAAGAATTTATTAAACATTTCCTCTCGATTTTGTAATCATATTTGACCCCAAATTCTCCCCTCTTTTCTTTCTGTTTATCCGAGCGGCTGATAAAAAGGTGAGATAGCCACGCGGTAGACTCATTCACGGTCAAGAAATAGGAACATAATATTTACTAGCTTAACAGGCCCTGAGGTCAACACTACAAGGAGATACCAACTGAAATGATTGTTGCATAAGGATGAGCCTGTACAGCAACATGCGTTCTTGTCTGTAAATTTCAAATGATTTGCCAGATCATGTCATTTTATAAAAACATGCCGAAACAAAGTAGTATCTTTAACCTTGGAACAATTTCTAATATATCTGACTTAGGTAATTTATCCAAATAAAAATTAGAGTTCTAGTAGAATATTATTTTACGGAAAATAGGCAATTACTACTATAGAGAAACATAAAAAGTCTATTGTTTGTAGTTATTGGTATGAATAGGTTACAATTCTGATGTTCTTCCTGAACAGCATATATCATTTTTCTCTGTGCAAGTTCTTCTGACCGATTTGTTTTCACATTCATTCTTTCTCCGATTGTACTACTCCTATATGTTGTCTTTGTAAGACATTTTTAAAATTCTCCTGCAACACCGATTTTCAAAAGCTTTGACTTTCTTGAGATTTTTTGCTTAGAGTATACGTCCAAGTCTCACCTCCATGAAATAGAACAGATTAAACATAGCAGTTTAGGAGTCTTTTCTTTAGATTTAGATTTATATCTCTTCTAAAGAACTCTTTTTGCAGTTCCAGAAGGCCAACTTAGTATGAACAATTCTAGTTTTCACTGCAGCAATTTGTTATTCTTCTTGTGATTCATTCTTCTTTTCAATTCTTCTTTGGCCAATCGTTCTGAGAACAGAGATACCATCTCTAGTTCCTTGTCCCTCTCTGAAACCCACCTCCAGACGTTCTCCAATGACAGATGTTATTCCACAAAATCTTTAGGCTTAAGTTAGTAAGCCTGAAGATGTTGTTATGGCTACAACGAAATGTTGCTCCAATTTCTTGTGTTCTACTTTTATTATGAAGCTTTTAATGTCCAAACTTCTTATTAAATTCTATATTCACCGATGAACTACCTATTTTTACCAACTTTTGACCTATTTATCTATTATTTAACATAGTGCAGGTGGGGATATAGACTATTGCATTTTAATCAAAGAAGCTACGCGTTTAGGAAACCGTTCTTTCCACTTATTGATAAAATTACGCTTAGTTTCTAAATTTTGATTTAATTTTTTTGGTTCTAAAAAGTTTAGTTTTGTTTCAGTTTGAGTGTCCATAAACGGCTTCTGTGTTTTATATAAAATAATTTTATTGAAGCGTAAATAAGTGACTAAATAAATCATATTTTTTTACTTACCAGTGAGTGATAGAAGGCCGAAGCAGCATCGGTCCCTGAGGGCGGCCCGGTAGGCGGAGCCATGGGGAAGTAAGGGTTCGATCCCGCACTGTAGGGACCTCCATAGAGCGCCGAGGGCGGTGCTGGCGGCGAGAGCATGGACTCGGAGGGCGCCCCCGATCCCGTGGGAGGCGCGTGGAGCGCGGGGAAGAGGGAGCCGAACTGCGGATAGTGGTGGTGTGTGGTCTGCGGGCCTGTGGCGGGGTTGATGGAGGCGGCGGAGGTCGGCAGCCCCCCGGCGGAGGTGGTGGAGGACGGCGGTGACAGGGGCAGTAGTCCCGGGGGGCAGGCGAGCGGGTTGGGCGGTGATGAGCGGGTCAGTGATGATAGCGGGGGCTGGAGAAAAGGAAAACAAGAAAGTTAACAATAATGGCCATGATTACCGGATAAATAAAATGTGGATCTGAATATCGATCAGTTTGGAATGACGTGATTTCGATACAAAGTCCTAACCGGCGACAAATCAAACTTTTATTAGCGTCATTCAAAAATGTTAATTTAGGTTTTTGCTAAAGATGATTTTGTACTACTCACGTCACAATTTGACATTTATTATCTTCTTCAGACATTTTGAAAATCATAAGTTTGTAGAATCACCCAGAACTCATTGTGATAGATCAACGATTTGTATCTTTATTTAAACAATGAAAACATCTAAGGTATTGCTGAAACACTCAGGGTTATATCTTGAAGATTTCAGATTTTATGGTCATTTTAAATTCTCAAGTCGTCGGTTAACTGGAAAAACATCTCTTTTTAAATAACATTGACAGGAGTAGGTACAAAAATAACATCAATAACAGGTCTAAATCTTTACAAAATAGTCCCCATTACACGTAATGCAGTTGTGTGCTTGTGTTCAACCCATTTCATTTTTGAAGCAGATCTGCCATTCTTCAATGGAGATTGAATCAAAATTGTTGGGGCACACAATGAGACAAGATGGCTTGGCGAAAGTAGTAGCTGCCTGCACTGATACTCGGTGAACAAGCTTGATCATCTCCATTTAACTCGAGATCGCGATAATTTCAAGAGACTCAACTGAACTGGTTGTCAGGGCGGACATTCCAAGAAGAAGATCATTAACAACTTCCTCGAAATAAATAGACAACAATCCTCTAGTTGCTCATAACTCTGTGGTTTTTTAAAGTCATGAACTACTTGTCTTTTCTATATTATAGATTATTTAAAAACATCTTTTCTCAAAAAAAATGTTCAGTGTACGATTAAAATTGGCAAATGTGTTCCTAAAATAGCCAGCTGTGAAGTTTTGTTAATTATTATTTTGGTCTAATACTTTATTTAAACTGGCGGTATTTTAAATATCTTTGACAAACAACGCATTGTTTAAAACAACTATTAATTTGAATTTGAATATGTGGGCCTTTTTTAGAATGAATAAAGGTTTGTTGTCTAACAGTACTTGTTTAAAAAAATACTGTTAAGACAACAGCCGGGCGTGTTATTCAAGAAAAGACAACACTTACAGATAACGGGGTTCCTGCAGGCATATTGGCAAAACAGTGAGAGTAACTCATCTGTGGAAAGGCCATCTCTTCCCAGTGTTGAGCGCAGAAGAACTAAATAAAACTGAAGTTGTTGGCCAAAAAGACTCAGCGACCCAGAGAAGCACAAAACAGATGCCGGCTTGGGCGGGGGTGGGTGGGTGATGTGCTCAAAGTAAGTTCGCAGAACAGTTCAGCAGGAGCACAGAAGAGCACAATGCAATGTGTGAGTCTTGGATGTTTTCTTTCGATTTTCCTCTTCTTAATTGAAAAAATCTGATTCACAGGTTGTGTGATGATGTTTCCAAGAAGTCGTGTTCCAAGCTGATAAAATTTGTGTTTTCTCGCGTAAACAACAAGCCTTTTAATAGGCAGTTCAGTGTCGAGATGGAGCAGCCACAACTACAACTACAACTGCCTACATACATGCATACAACGTAATCACTAAATATCCCATGGCATGGATGGTCAGGCATCTCATCTGTCCACATGTCAGGATGCTGATGTCAGCCAATTGGTAAAACATACAATTCGCATGTCCTCACCAGCCTGGCCGGGAGGAAGCAGAGGCAGGAGGAAGAGGGGAAGGCAACCACCACTTCAATTTGGTTTACATGACGGCAATATGTTGTTGGGCCTGCCTACCTGCCTGCCTGCTTGCCTACCCTGATCTAGCCGAGAGAACAGCCTGGCCAGGTCTCGCAAGGCAAGCGTGTTCGCAACTTTATTGCGATTGGCGACGAAGCGTATCAATTTATTATTTGCAAAACATGGCCATTAGATCCTTGATTTACAAATACGCTAACCGGTCGTCATTTTTCATGTTTTCTCCACCCCTCTCCCAGTTCCTAATGTCAACTCCGTTGTCCACAATATAACATGTAAATTGTCTTCCACGGGGCAACTGATTAACTAACTAACTAACTAAGTATCTAACGGCCTTGCAAAATATCGTGATTGACTACCCAAAAAACGTCAACAGTTTCTTTGCCCCCTTAGAGGTGCCTAAGTAATATAATCGACGAATCAAAGAGGTTATATAAAAAGAGACTATTGCTATAAGTCAACAAATTGAGTTCTGTGTTAAATGTAATTACCAACAACAACAATACATGATGCAAACATGACCGAAACATGACAGTGGAACGATTGCGAGTGACTATTTTTGAAACTTTGTATGTTGTTTTTTACAGGCAAAGTTCACTAGCATTCATTATTCACTTGTAGGCAGCCTTTGCAGTCATTGTTAGCAAGTTCAAAATGTCAATCACTGGAGACAGCAATTAGCTATCTCTCTTTCTCTCTCTCTCTCTGGTTCGTGTTAATCCAATAATCACTCTATTGTTAACCAACAAATTAAATGACTCCATGTTTCTTTTGCCATGCATGTTATGCGCCAGAAATTAGCGTGCATGTGTTTTCTGATACCTTTCCCTGTTTCTACCGCTAGCATAGGATCCACTAAATCAGCTGTCATTTGAAAGTTTAGCTTTTCTTAAATAGTGAAGTATTCTTTTAAGTCAGTATTAGTGTCTAATATAAATGTTAATATGCGCCAAACGTAACATACATTACGTAATATCGTCGTTGAAAGTACAATAGGAGCTATGTGAAATTTACACATTTTTCAGGAGACGGTTTTTTTCGTTTCTTT
>JAUYWI010099749.1:0-22652 GCA_034780595.1 Parotoplana pacifica | reverse complement strand
GGCATACCTCCTTTAGCCATGAATCTATTTGCAATGTTGTCCATATTATTGGGAAATGAAATCACTTCGTTAAAATACTGTACTCAAATATCGGATGACAGACCTTATGTCGGATTTCATTCTAAGAAAAATATACTGAAATTTAAAAGTGAAGCTATCCAAATAAACAATAATATTATACAAAGCACTACAATTGATTGACTAATGCCCTAGGGAACAAATTTATTGAACATATTGAAAAAGCCGGCAATTGTTTTCCACGTACAAAAATAAGGAGAACACAACACAAAGACTAATCTTGTATGACATCAGCTTTAAAAAAATCAAGTAGAACTAAAAAAGTTTGTATACTAAATATATGAAAAACCATTACAAAATGAAAACAAATATAAAGAATATAAGAATAAGTTTAACAAATTAATAAAGGCTACAAAAGGTAAATACAAATCAGACAAACTCCAAGATGACGAAACAAATAAACAACTATGGAATGAAATCAAATCTCTACTTGATAATTCCAACAAATCCATAAATATAGATAAATTGAGTATATATAACACTAAGGTAACTAACAAATAGAAACAAGTAGAAATTCTATGAATAATTATTTCGCAGAATTTGGTGAAAAGTTAACAAATAACATTTAGCAGGAAACTGAAGATTTTAAGAAATTCTTACCATACCTCCTAATCAATCTATTTATCTTGCCAAAACAAAGGAAGCAGAAATAGAACATTTTTATCAACTCCTTTACTAATAGAACTCAGCAGGCTTTGATCACATCTCACAAAAACTTCTTAAGGAAATAAAACCAGAAATTATCAGTGGATTGGTAATATGTACTCATAAACTTAGCAATTAGTGAAGTAACATATCCAGATGCCCTAAAAGTTTTGTACATGTCATTCCCATACATTAAGATGTTGAGAAAAATAGCCCCAACAATTATAGACCAATATCACTACTATCTAGCTTTAATAAAATATTTGAGAAAATATTATACATGAAACTAGTAAAATTTATTGAGGATAACAAGATTCTATATAATAAGCAATTTGGTTTTAGAAAGTATCCCTCCACTGTAGATGCTTTAATAAGTACTCATGATTAGATAATTGATAACTTTCATAAAGATATCGTTTTAGGCATCTATTAGAGTAATTCATAAAGTCTAATTTTTATCTTCAGCTAGTACGGAGCAGCTGGGTTTATACTTGTTTCATTATCATTTTTCCCAAGTCATCGATGTCAAAGTAAGGTGCTTCTATACATGCCAATTGCTTGCATTTATTGGAATTTTATTTCTATGATTTTGTTTTCAATGCCATTATGACAAATATTTTGTAAGCAGATTTATTAGTTTTTTATTTATTAATATTGCAATTCACCAACATATTTTGTTATCAGTGGGACATTCAATATGATATTTATAATTTGGGAATTCAATATGTAGTATGTTTTCTATCCGTATATCTTATTTCTCCCAATATTATATATCTGGTTTCCATTGTAGGGAATATAAAAGCAATTTAATTCCTTTTGGTATTTCCTTATCTTAGACCTTAGACCTTAGATGTTATAGAGAAGTTGTTTAGAAATATATTGGTTGTGCTGTATTCATTAATTGTGTATAATATTTGTGGTTATTTATATTATTAATAGACTATGTTTTAGTATTTGTTAAAAGTCAGAAAATTGGTGGCTAATCAACGTACTCTAGGATAATATGTGGGGCATATTCACAATAATGTGTTTTCTATTAACTAAGGAAAACAGATAACTTCTAACTGCTTAAACTACTAACTGCTTAGCTTAGCCCTGATTGGCTAATCGTTTGGATACTTTCATTTACCTACAAGCAAAGCCAACTACAATAAATCAATATCCATCCAGGAGTCACGTAGAAGGCTTCTTTCAATTTCCTAGTATCCATCTTAACTAGATAATGCCGACAGTAACGGATTTTCCACTTTAACGCTAACATAGGTATATACATATTGTGAAATAGATTGGGGTGCATGCGGTGGTTCGATCAGCTAATTAATGGCTGTTGTATAACAATGGAAGAGGAAAGAAAATTGGGGAGAGCAAAATTGATTATTATGTATTATCATAAAAGTTTAGATTGCGTTGACTAAACTGGTAGGTCTAACTACGGGTTAGTCTGTGATTTGGGTATGTTAAGCTCATGAGCATGATGTGGATGACAGAGACATGTTTCGCTCATGATGGGTGACATAATCTTTGTTATGTAGTAAGGTACAGATATGCATTCATAGCATAATGAGTAGATTAGAATGACTGAATACGCACGAATGAAGTTAAATATCTGAGCAGCAATATTTGTATAAAATTGAATAAATTCCTATTACAATTGCGTTAAAAGTTTAATAATATTATAACAAGAGGAGCACTCATGCTATAACCTCGAGCAATAATACACGATCGATTTCTATTGTAGGGAGGGGGGATAAACCAAAATATCCTGGCTCAGGTCTCAAAAATACAAAACAATAAATGAGATGATGACCTTTCGAATTATAAATTAGGTATCAAGTGGTAGGTAACTAAACTTAGAAGAATGAACACAGATGTTATAAACAATGAAATTGAGATTACCTTTTACATGAATAGTATTAAATGTTACTTTAATTTGAAGTTGCGTAATAGATTCTTTAGATTTTTATTTTTGTACTAGCTGCCAGTGCACCCTATTCAGAACCACTTTACAGGCCTTAATAATATTAAGAGATTTTCTTTTCTTGAATGTTATGCCACTGACAATATCCTTTGTCCCTATCGCTATTCATCACGCATGAACAGGATGCAATACAAACCAAAAACTCAATTGTCCTGCTCGCTGAAGACAATGTTATTCAGACTTACGCATTAGATTTCAATTACTATGTAGCATCTTTTTGGAAAACAGTAATTTGATTAAGTCTTCTAATGATTTGGTGATCAAATAAATCATTCGGGTTTCTTGTCAATACGTTTCCAATGTCATACACCATTTTTTTATTTGTAATTATTTTGCAACTTTGCACTTACAGTAGTTTCAGAATAATCAATATCAAGTTCCAGCTCAGCAGAATCGATATTCAAAGTGTCTGCAGAAGAAGAGCTGAGGATTTCCTGATGTTCTGTCTAAAAACGTACCTACTCGTTATATTAAGCGAATTTTTGGGATATTGATGTTTTCCAATCACCTACAACAGAATAATGATAAAATAGGTATACTTAGAAATTCTATATATTCTATAAATTCAGCTATTTTCGGTTGATCATATTGTTATTAATTTTTATAACGTCATATAGAAAAAACCACGTTAGTCAGAAGGGGCGCGGGACGGTCGCACCCAACGACCTACTAGTTACGGCCCTGCATTATTCAAAATATATAGTGTGCTTTTCCACCCTGCAGCTAATATTTAATAAACAACGTTGAAAATGGTGTCACCCTTTATTTAGGCACATGCTTGCCCGCTTCAAGACAGATCATGCCACATTTCTGGGAGTGGCTTCTTTCATATCATCACTGCTGTTCCCAATATTGTTTTTTTTAGATCATCCAATGCTTCTGTTTCGTAGTAAATCTTTACTATATTTTTTATTGATATGGCTATTAAAAATGCACAGACAGAGTTTTCATAGATTTATTCAATTTGCACGAACATCGTTTTCTAAATAAATTCGATAGATTTAATGGTTAATTGCACAACGAGTGCAAAATAAGGCTATTTATTGTATTCTTAGAGATTAATATGTCTATTGCTGTGCAAAGAAGCGTGCACACATCTGTTGGAAATTTATGAAAGGGAAGGTGACAGATTCCTGCGTTCGATTTTAACTGTTGATGAAACCACATTGTGTCTGTACCTCCCAGAATCAAAGAGTGCTTCTAAGGAATGGTGCAAGGATGGAGATGCTCGTCCACTAAAAATGAGGTCTGGCACCGTGCATCGTAGGGCATTCATGCTTACTGTGTTCTGGGACTGGCGTGGCATTGTTCTTTTAGATTATCTTGAAAAGGGAACCAACATTACCGGAGTTTATTACAAGAACCTCTTTAACAGAGCACTTACAGTAATGATAGAACGAGGCGCAGCACGGTGCAACAGATGGTTTCTTCAAGACAACGCTCCAATTCACACTGCTCGTGTTGTTCAGGACCAAATCACAAATTCCGGTATTCAATTGTTGCCTCATCCTCCTTACAGTCCCGACCTGGCACCCTCAGATTTTCATTTCTTCCGTTTGTTGAAAAAGGACATGGCTGGTCACCACTTTCAGACTCCAGACAGCATTCGAGATTTTGTCAATGACTGGATTTCAAGCAAAGAAGAAGCATTCTTTAATGAAGCCTTTACTGAACTGAGACTTCGTTGGGAAAAGTGTGTGGAGCGAGATGGATCGTACATAGAGAAAAGAACTTAATGTTTTTATCACCTACACATGTCTATCTATTGATAAATATAATGTTACGTTTCTGTTACTTAGCTTTCTTACTTAGTCTCACCACTTAATGGGCGCACCACGTAGATATGCAATTATATATGGTTTTTACAAATTGTCAATATCAGTGTATGTTTCTAACTGACAAATAGAATCGGCAAGTGAAATGCATATGGAATTCTAGTTTTAGCTTAAGTTGATTTTTATACATTCCTTACCCTTTATATTAGAGTATAGTATAAAAAATTTTAAACTAAATCTAGCTCTATAAAAATATACACAATTTTTTTATTCTTGATCTAGAATCAAAGATTTTGCGTATATTTTTATACATATTTCTTTTACACGATTACCATTGAAAATTAGAAACTTTTTAATACAATTTACTCTGCAAAAATTAGCTTTAAATTTTTAATTTGAAGTCTAAGTTAAGGCTATGGCCTGCATGCACAATCTTTCCTCAAGATTTCGAAGCTCTCATTCGAGGAATTCCTCCAAATAATATATATTTTTTCTATTAATTTAGATTAGTTCTTCGAGTATGGGAGCCTCAAATATCAATGGAGGATTGAGCATTCGGACTAACTGTATTTATGAAAACGAGCCGAGTTGAACTCTTGTTTTGATTACTTCAGTTCACTGCAGCAGATAATATTTTGAACATATTAGAAACATTTATTTCAATACAGAACTGAAACTATTTGATAAAGTCTTAATTTATAGTAGAAAAAGTATTACCTACTAATTGAAAATGGCTACACATTTATTGTTTAATCGAACCAACTAATAGATTTGAGAATATTTTACAAACAAAGTGGTAGTTTTGAAAGGTACTTTTTCGGTTTCTTTTAAACTAAAATACGATATTATTTTAGAGATTACATTTCTTTAAACTTTTGTTGCACAAATAGATCAAAGGTGCGAAGTTTTATTTAAGAAATTATGGGCTTATTGTTACCCATTCCACTTATTTATTTATAATATTTCCTCAATTATTAAAATATTAAATATGCTTTAACTTTGTAATTACAGAACACAGTGGCTGTTGGTTCATATAGACATACCCAGTTTTTAGTGGTCTTGTGTTGTGTCTATTATTAATTTATGTCATATAAGTTGTTATGTCAAAACATGGCCTAATTTTAAATCGCATTTTGTGTGTGTAGTGTTCTGCCGCATTACATAACTCAAACTGTAGTATTTAACTAACAAATAAAATGAAGTAACAATTGTCCCATGATGGAATAATGAATATAAATTCTATTGTTCTATAGATATTGTATGATACATAATAACCTCTATATGACACAAATTATAAATAGACAGACCATTTACCCACTAAAAAAACTACTAAGATTTTGATAAACTTAGACTGTTTAACAACTTAGAAATTAAAATTGAAGTGTTTATTTATATATTAAAGTTATTCAAAAAAATAATTAGTTCTCCTAAAACAAGTTTTAAAAAATACTTGAAATTAATATAATGAAATTTATGGTTAGCTTAGATATAGTTTTAGCATTGAGGAAAGAATCCTAAAGCTTTGACTCCATAGTATTTCATGTATATATTGCTTAAGTTCCATTACTGGAACATATTCAATTATAAAGTTTGGTACAAAAATAAAACTTTTATTGAAAGTTTTAGCTAAAAAAAACATTTCCCCTAACTCTCCAATACTATTTAGACCAATAGAACAATTTTTTTTTCTGAATCCATGACTGGTTCAATGATTCTTGAAAATGGAAAGGCATAAAAGGCATAAATTCATTCAGAATTTCAACTAAAAAAACAATTAAAATCTTTAAACTTGGTATATTATTTTTTGTATAACACTAGTAGTTATTTTTATCCCTATAGAACTTGGTGGGAATCATATGCATTGATTATAGAGTCTACAAAAATTCCTACTATATTACCCATATTATTTGCAAAAGTAGTAAAGTAGGGATTTTGTTGAATAAAATACAGAAATGATGAATTATAATATAACCCCATAAAAAGCATAAGAGATTAAAGTAGTATTAACTAGGTTATCTATATACAGGTAATACAAAATATTATAAACTATAGTTAATAACACATAATTTTGTTTGATTTTCTTATGTTTCATTATCAGACCTAAAATTAAAAATCAGATGAATTAATAAATGAAAGAAGCTATATCACCAACTTTTGTTTATAAAAATTAATGGACTATATGTATGTTTGTACAAGCAAGAAAAAACTGAATTTTAAAAAAGGAGGGTCTGATTTTCCTTTTAGGATTTATGAAAATAATAAATGAAAATTTAAAATCTCACATAGATGATCACAGCAAAAAAAGGGAATATAATATACATGTCAATTGTTTTGGGAGTGTCCAAATTTTGAGATGTTCATATTAATTTAATTACCAATTATTCAAAATTTATACCACTGCTACAGAGATAAAGTTTACGATATATTTAAATTTGCATTGATGTACACTATATCAAAAACACAAAATTATAGTTTATCTTTGACTTTGAAATCTGGAAATTTATAAGTACATATCTTATCTTAGAATAAAGGGATAGCAAAATTAATATAAAAGAAGAAGCTATTTATTTTCATAAAATAGTCATATGGATTGTGTACAATGTTTAATAAGAGGACTTAAAATTATAATTTCTACTACAAGCAGGCTGCTTTACCATAGTAGAAAGTATATATTGTGATTAGATCATCTATTATTAAATTATTCATCAAAATACTTTAAATAGATATTCTTCCTTGGTAGCTAATTTCTATTTATGGTAAAACATTGATACTATATCTTAAATACTAAACAATGTACTTCAAAGCATGAAAAATCATGGTTATGAATATTAGCTGAACTGACTTAGCTGGTTTAAGTTTATAAAAGGATATATTTTATGACCAACAAACATTCATCATTCTATTGATTTATTATTTGTTCAATAACAAAATGAATTGTTGATGATCATTAATTTTTGGACTAAGTATTGTCTGAAATATTATGTTTATTAGCCATTTTTAATGACATCTAATGTATACAAGTTGGTATTTTATGCAATTTTCTCTTTTATTTTCAGATAAGAATGTTTCTCTCAATGATGTGTAGACATATGCAACAATATCTTTATAAACAGAAAAATACCATAATAATATTTTGGCTTTATTTGGCATTATTCTTTTTATTTTACTGTGTAGAGCAAAACTATTCCTTTATTAATGTCAAATTGGACTTAAAATATTTAGCAGTCCATCCCCTTCTTTTATCTTTTACACATACTTTAGCTGTAATAAAATTTATTTTAATTCTATGTAATATTACTAATGGCAACAAAGGTGTTTTTCTCTGTTTAGTGTTCACTATGCTTAGTTTGTTCATTATTTCCTTTGGTATTATTAACCAAGTGGTTGCATGTAGTGTCAAATTGTTTTCCTATGTTTATTTTAATTTTATTTTAATCCTTGATGGCTGTGATTTACATGTAGAGATTACATCTTTTTCTATTTATTTATATGATTTATTTAGCATAATTTTTAGCAATAGTATTAGGTGCCTTATGCTAGTCATCTTTGAATTTCTTATGGAAATAGAGCTTTCTATTTCTATCATATTATTTACTATAATGGTGTTTTATATTTTGTTAATGACTACTTTATTTCCTGTACTCTGTCTAAGCTGGAAACCAATAAAATTAATTTTAGAATTTAAAAATAATTTCAATTTCAAATTATTTTGTATTAAACAGATAACCTTTATAAGTATCTGTTTAATTACTTGTTGTAGTATTTGTGTATTACATATTAATTTCTATGATTTTAAAACAGACACTTTTAGTTTCCTAATAGTATTTAGTCTAGTTTCTACTGTGATTGAATGGTTATCTATACATTCTATTGCTTCAATATCTGATTTGAATTTCCCATCTGAATTGTCTCAGTATAAAGATGTAAGTATTTGGAATTGGTAAGAACTCATTTTGTTAGTATACAGAATATTGCTCTAGGGAAATAGAAATGTATGGATACTTAAATTAATATTTATTTATACTGGAATGAAAAAGTTATTAAATATGATACAGTGGTATGCTTTGTTTGTTTATCTGGTTTAGAAATTTCAGTGATAAATTTGGATAATATTGTACCTTTAATACTACATGCTGTCAACTATTCTAATATAGGTAGACCATTCAGGTATTCTAGAATATGCCTGATTGTATTTGATGCATCCTTCTGTATGATATTTTTTATTTTATTTATTTCAATATATACACATGTATTGTTTTATTCTTTAAAAGAAAGCAACATCTACTGATTTCGATTTTGATCCCAAACCATCTGGAAGTTTTGAGTTAAAAACTAGAAAATCATTTGGTGAACACTTACAACTTAATGTTCCAGTTCAGAAAACTAATTTAAGGTAACATGTGCATACACCATCTTGAATTTTATAGAACATGTAAACATGATATTTGGTATTTCAACATACTTTAATAAATTTTTGTTTCATTTTTCTATTGTGATAACAGAAGAAATATTATACCTTGCTACTTTTTGTAAATGTATTATCTGGCTCTAAAGCAAGTTATACTAAATTCATAGTTTGAAATTTAAGTTTTTTTGTTTCTCTATAATGATAATAAGAAAAGTTAGTGAATCATTTAAATTGTATATTGATATAAGATAGGTAATAGCAACAAACATGATAAACTTTTACATGGGGTCAATCTATCAAAACAAAATAGCATACATATGAAAGTCTACATGAAATATTACATGAATACATTCTCTTTTGAAGATTTCAACTGACAAACTACAAACACAAAACGAATTTTACGACTTCAAAACAATCTTCACAATTCTCTTTGTAACAATGTGTGCATTTATAAAAGTTCAGTATATTGTTGTGTTTCCATGATTGTGAACATGTGTTGCAGTATTACAATTTGTTAGTGGAAGGTTTATCTTTTGAATTGCTAGTACAAGGTTGAGTTTAGTTCACCGACTTTCACTAAATTAAATGCATCGTAGAACGCTCTCTTTGTAGTAATTGTTTTACAGTAGTTTTAGTTTGAATAAATATTTTAATATCGACAACAATATTTTTTTTAAATGGTCGACGAACGTCATTTGCTGTCTGAGAAACTTTCATTCTTCCCGCCACAGCTTTATCACACTTTTTAAATCGCCAGGTCCATAGGTATGTTTTCTTTGTTTCTTTTTCTGTTTTTTGTGGCACTAAAAATAGTAAGATACATTATACAACATGAGGAAATAGTATATACACTAACCACTTTTTAATGTGACAAATTGACCCCATGTCAGTGCAAAATTAATAAACATATATAGTTTTTAATTCTATATATACATAAATATCAATTAGTTATATATGTTTAAAACATATCCTAATATTAAATATGATTAAAGTTAAACATACTTGAAAGTGTTTGCAAATCGTGAATTTTTGGTAACAGTTAGAAAATCAGTGTTAATCGCAATTTCCACGTTATATTGTGAAACTAATTTAATTAAACGCGTTGTTATACTGATACTCATAGGTTTATACAATTTTTAATTTCAATTTAATGAAATTATAAATAGTATGAGTAAATTAAATATTATATGTAATATAGTACGAATTGACCCCAATGATGGATTGCCCAAGGCTACCCTATGTTTAAAATGTCGAGTAGCAACATAAAAGTAGAAAAAGTTTGGTCACCTAAATGCCCTCTAGAAAATCGAGGTTCGGCCGCTTTTAATGATATAATTAATCAATATTAAATAGATTGTCCTTTAAATAGCTACACAAGGGGAAATGGGGCTTCAAAAAAATGTTGGGCTTAATCAAATCAGAATTGAATTCTGAGTCGATTAAGTCCAACTTATTATTTTACCACCCCCCCCCCCCCGTGTAACTATTAAAGGACTACCTATTGTGGGCGACAATGTCTCTAGTTTTGAAACGACAGATTCGATCTTGATTTTATTCAACTTCACAAAGCGGCCTATATGTTTAGAAAATGATTAATTGTCGTATAACTTAAAAGTGTATACTTTTTACCATAGTATATAAATAGTATTTTGTTTAAACAAATCGATTTAATATTCCAAAGGTGACATTTCTGTATCCCCTAACAATTACAATAATATTAAACATGGCAGACGCAATTTAATGGTTTTATTTCACTTTTACCACCATATATACCGCCTAAGCTACTAACAAATCACAAGTCTAGTTTAAGAATAAAAAGCCCTTTACCAGTTTTCAGTAATGACAATTTGTTTAAATTGATCGATTTTATATAACAAGTGGCATTCGTTTACACCTACATATTCCCAGTAAAAGCTATCAACAAAACTATGGTTTATATTGTAAATTTGGTGGTGACTTTAGTGCATTCTCAATAAAAGTCAAATTAAAGCCTACAACATGAAACATAGATTTGGTGATGACTTTTCAAAGTAAAAAAGACAAACTGATGAAAAGAAACAAATATTTGTGGTTCCAACATAAATATAAAATGATATAACATAGATAAGTGATCCGGCAGAATATAATGTTGTGTATCTACAGTTAATGGATGAGGATAACTCTTCAAAGTAGCATAAAATACAATGTTCCCGCAGTATATAATGGCAGGCATAGTGAAATAATGTTCCCTGCATATAGTTACGGACATAGTCAGGTATTAAAGAGGGTTGCTTCTCAAACACAAAAGTTGCACATAGTCAGGTAATAGATAAGTATTGTCATAGCACAGAAAGCCGGGTTGCCCCATTTGGTTGCTTCCTTTGCCTGTGAGAGCCTTAAGAGAAAATGTTGGTCAACCTCAAAGTGGTGTCCAATCGACTCAGAATTCAATTCTGACGATACATAAATATAGCCTGCGTTATATTAAGTTGATATATTTAAACAAGTATTATTTATATACTATGGAATAAAAATGATACGACAATTAATCATATCTGCTTTGTGAAGTCAAATGAAATCAAGATCGGATCTGTCGTTTCGATTCTAGAGGCATTTTCTCCCACAATATCTAAGAGGGGGGGGGGGCGGCGGTCAATACCGGACAAACGGGTAGTGTGCACAGATCGAGAGGTGAATCTGTTCCGCAATCTCTCGAGATGCGAAAAATTAATGATCAAAGCTAAATGACCGACAACTTTTGAATTGAACTTTACCAAAGATTTTTCAATGTCATAAGTGGTGGATGTAGCAACCGATTCGGTAATTATGGTCATCCCTGCCAGATCCATTTCAACACCGTCCTACTTATCATCAATTGATTGGAACTTGATAATTACTGCACAAATCCAATTAGATCGGGGCTAATTGCGATCGACTATAAATTAGTTTGGAAATGTTCTGATGCGTCTTTCCCCCCCCCTCCACGCCACGTCGAGTATGTTGTGTTTCCACCACCCCCTCCCTAGCGGTGTATGCAGAGTACAGAGATATGGATTTCTATGGTTGAAACTTTGCCAATCAATGGATTTATTAGTTCAAGCAATTGAGATTGCAGTCAGCTCTTGTGTTCTCGTCATAGAAGTTTAGTTTCAACCTACCACCCACGCCTACCAGCAACATTTTCCGGTGCTAATTGCTCCAAATATTTGATAAAAACAAATGTTAATATTTATTTATGGACTTAAATGTCAAATTATTAAATTTTGCTCATTTGAATATGCCCCAGTGTGTTTGCCAGTAGTGGGAGAATGTTGTGGCGACCAAAGTGGTCTACGGGTTTGTATTTCACTTTGTTTCAGCGGTCGCTGGCGATTACTATCGCTTACTGACTCCAGTCCGCTACGCTGTCACAGCAGTCACGCGTGACGGAATGGAGGCCACGTCCTGCGTGCAGCTGAGGCAACTTGCCCCCCACGCCACGGCAGTCCGCGTGGACCTGATATTTGGTGACGACAGTGCGTCAGAGGACCCAGTCTGTCAAGAAATCGAAGAGGAACTGAGGCTCGTCAACAGCATCAAATCGGAGGCAGATGTAAGCTATGCACGTCGTATTCAGGGGGGGGGGGTAAACATTGACTTTATTGGCTGCACCCTAAATTGTTAATCGTATTTCTTTCTTCTTCCCACATAGATTTTAAAATACGTTTAATCAATATTTGTTCTACTAAATATAGAGCAACAAACTAGCTACCTATAAATCACAATTTATGTTCACCGAACCGCTATCTTCTACGTTTTCTATTCTGAGTCTGATAGGTAAATGTGCTGAAACTAATCTCAATACATTAACCAGACACCGTTAATCAAAATAATTATTTTCCTAATGAGAAATTCTGTATTATTAACAGTCCATTGTGTAAACACGGGTTCTGGTTATCAATTTTATTGCATTAATTGTGCATGCGAGTAGATGAGAATATTCACGTTAAAATTGTATTGCCCTGAAGTGTGGCGGAAAACTGAGAGGATTTTGTTGGTTAAAATGAAAATTTGTACTGCAATGCGGGGGTGGCATACAATCGGGGTTCATTTAATGAACTAAAAATTGTCCATATCGAAAGTGTGGCGCAAAGCAAGGATGGCGGAGAATTGGAGTGTGGGGCATAATAAATTATTTTGTCTATAAATGCTTAGTTTCATTTTATTGTTGTCTTGTAAAAGTAGCAGACTGAATTTGGTGACAGGGTTTTTACAAAATATCAAAACAGAAATATGCTTTTCTTTTTAGGACATTTTCTAGAGCCAGAAGCCATGCAGAGGGGGATGGTGAGAGTTTATCAGTGCAGTTTGCTTCAGAGTTAATCAAAACTAAGATACCCACCTTTATTCCTAGTTTGTTGTCAAGTCTATTCATCCATTTGTCCTGTTGGTTTTATTTTTGTTTGTTTGTGTTTTGACCATTGTTTTTAATTTGATGTGATAAGGCGCTTTACCTTTGGTTGGTAGAGAAAGAGTCACATTTTAAATGCACGTAGAATTGCAATTTTGAATACCGACATAATGTGATAATATATTAATAGACGTTAAGTTTTGTGGTACATACTTAAATTATACGGAAGTGGTTTAATTAGTAACTTATCAGAAGAGGTAAACATATATTTAAAAAATTATATTATTTGTATCATGTTTGTCCAACCGCTTTATGGAAATTTGTACATTAATCACAGTGAATTCAAACAACAGAGAATAACATATTTTGATTGTGTTGGATAAATATGTTGTATTAATAAAGGAAATTGGTCCGAAGCAGCATATCTTAATAGTAATAAAAAGTCAAAAAGCCCGGAGTTGCTGGCAAAAAAAGAATAGTTCTGTAATTATAAATTTTCGGCGTAAAACGAGCTGTTCACATAAACATTTAGGACAACTAATCAAAAACAACGAAAGTATGCCACAATTAAAGCTAGATAATAAGGAACCTAATCAAAGATAGAATAATCGTGGAAATTAAAAATATGATCTAAAATAATTTGGTGCCTTCTTCCTTCGAGTTGATGGTTGGGGGAGAATCTTGGAGATATGTAATGCCTCCAGGATTTTCCCGACCACCAACTCGGAGTAAGGATGCACCTAATTATTTTAGATCATAATTTTAATTTCCACGATTATTCTATCTTTGATTGTGTTCTTTAATTGTTACTTTCTCTGTTTTTGAATATTCCTTTTCAATGTTACGCCGAAAATTTATAATTACATAACTTCCAGCATTTCATGGTGTATTATTTACCATGTGCAGGGAATGTACTTCTAACTTGTATAGAATGTAGCTACATGACAAATATCCTTCTGGAAAATCTGCATAATGAATAAAGATATAGGGGAAATTTTATTTCATTAGTTTGGGCTGTTCAGAAATATGCCATGTCCTTTGGAAACAGTTGTCATTGACCTACATATTTCTAAGTTGTCGCTATCAAATGACGGAATTCTTAAAATTTGTGCTTGTCCCCCAGGGCTTAGTACTAAAACGAATACCGAAACCTGCTTATTTCTGTATAGTACCAACTTTTAGCTTCTTTATCACTAAATATTGCACCTTAATGTATTTATAATGTTGTTTCTGCTATCTATGTGTACAGTTTTCTGTTAGATTTTAAATGAACAAAAAAGAGAATGCGTTTTTCCAGTTTACTTTCCACTATAAGTTATTTTAAGTTGAGATCTCCTTTCTATCCCTCGAACATTACGTACTTATGTACTTACTTGGTGTAGTCACTGGGTGATTTCAAAGTTTTAAAAAATGCCATGGTTTTGAGGTTCATCTCTGATCCTAAAATTAATTTTCAATAAACGATAATATTCACAGCATTTGTTCATAACATTTTGAAATGTTGGTATCCATTTCAGGTTGATTTTTAAATTAGCTATTAAACTAAAAGAAGGTTTTCTATTAAAACCAACTTTGAAATTAGCCACTACTTAAAGAGAAGGTTTGGTTGTAAAAATTCTTATAAATGAAAGCTTCGTTAATATGAAAATTAATAAATCGTATACGATAAATTTGATCGTGGTAAATCATACTGCAAAATTTATTAATATAGAAACTAAAAATAATCATTACTGTTAGCAGTTTTACTGATAATATTAAAAAAATGATGTTAATGGTTAACCGTTTATATATTATAATAAACAATACTGTCGAAAATATTTTGAATAGTTAAAAGTTGTTCAGTACGTTTTCATTTCTACGAGTTTTTACCGGTGATCTTGTGACATACATACTCGAAATGCGTAGTTTATCATGGCACTTGGTATCTGTGTCCTATCTTCCGACCTAGAGTCGTATTTTATCCATTTCTAAAAGCGAGATGTGCAACAATTGTATTTTTGGATGTTTATGTATTTTATATCTCATTGTTTTTTGACTGATGTATAGTGTCTTCTGTATTTAACACTTTTTCTTGTGGTTTCTTGGAATTGGTCAGTGTATTTGGTGCGACAGTCGGGTACACCTCTAGTCGAGATTGTACGAAATATTATCAATTTGTGAATTTTATGTAAGCATAATAATAGAATTTATATTTGTTCTACAAAAATTGTTCTTGATTCATTCTATGTTTGAATTTTGGGTTCCCTTTGAAGATTCAGCAAAGATTATAAATTATTAAAAAAAATTAATAACGTCAAAACTAGATTTACTTATTTTCAAACAAAATTAGCTCAGAAGTTTATTATTTTTATAATATAGATTATTTACTTGAAAGTAGCGTGATGGAAAATAATATATTTTTGATATAAACAAATAATTCAAGGCATACTTTTTTATATTGAGTAATTTCATCATTTATGATATAAAAATCACAATAAAAATAGGTTGATCCACAAAAGATGTCGTTTTTTAATCAACCATAAGACGCACTGCCAACATGTGTGATCATGGGTAATTGTTATTTTTAAAAAAATGAGCAGGGTGAATCTGTGGATGCTAAATAAAATTTTCGACATTTTGTGAGACGCCCACTACGCGAGTGATCCAAAATCAGTATCAGCATTTCCACTAAATGGGTACCATTATCTTTCTGGAACACCATACTTTTATAGGTATACCGTCAACAGAAAAGCCTTCCAATACATAGCAAAATAGCTGGTGAGGTGTCCATATGGGAATATAAAATTATCATTTATTGCTACTAATTTATAAAAGAAATAGATATTATATACTTGGGGTGGGTACTCATAGAGGCCAAATGTGAGGGAGATTTAATAAAAATTAAACTAAATAACTAAAAACATTGGATTAAAGAGCTTATTATTTTTTTTAAATGTTTTAAAAGTATTAACAGTTTATTTTTTATTGGATTCTATCAAATCCATATAATAACGCTTTAAAGTTGACTCCTAATAAATATATATTAAAAGTTGTTTCCTCTATCAATGTTCTAAAAATATAAATTTCTCAAAATAGATGTTGCTACGTGTTTTATATTTTATATTTAGCTTCTTCTATCACCACCACATTCTTTTAACGTAATAAACTTTTAAAACACACACACATACGGATGTACAATCTCCAAAGCAGACTTTTTTTAAATGTTACGTCCTCTATGTTATTAAACTCGTCAAAACACCAATCGAAGTATAAAAGAAACAAATAAAAACGATGATTTAAATATGCTAAATGTCATTTTAAAATAACAATTTATTCTGGATGCATTATACCTACCTATGTATATTATTTCATTTTGTTATAATATATTGAATTAAAAAAGGTCGCTGACGTATGTGAAAATAAAATCAAAACTATAGGAACAAAATATATTTGGGCTAATGGCCTTCTTCAGCAGTTTAAACTAATTACCTATGTACAAACATTTTTTCATTAACACAGAAAAATAGAGATAAAAATTTTAATTTCAACAGACAATAAGAAAAATTAATAGATAAATTAAAGATAGTTGCAAATTAGAGATACACCAACAAGAAAATGCAACAATATCCATAAAAAGGGATTAGAAAGGCGGAATTAAAGAGTGTTAGGGAAATTACTCTACTTAATACCATAAATTTATTTAATTAACTAATACGAATTAAATAAAAATGCTTTTTATTTTGTTCTCCAAAATGTCATTGAAAGAAATCACCTTTATGTAATCGATATTAATGCCAATCAAATAACAACATCATAGAGGGCGTAACTAATATTTCCTTTTATATATTTACATTTAGTTTGCCACAATTGTGCTACATTTGTATGTCACAAATTAGAGTACCTATGTATCTATAAAGTAAAGCCAACCAAATATTAATTTATTTTTGAAATTCTGTGATCTACACTAAAGGGCATACATTTGAAAATTACAATAATATATGATTATTTTGGCATTATCTGCAAATAAATGTTTATAATAATGCATCAAAATGTAATATCGGCTGTCTACATATTTAACAAGTATTTTATTAACACATTTTAATTAATATAATCAGTTAATCTCTAAGTTTTTTATAGGTTGCGTCTTCTCTAATTATGAAAATATTTGTAAGTGACTTTTTGTCGTCGTTGGAAGAATTTCAAATAATAAGCAACAATTATGTTTTTATAAGTTTAATGTCACGTGTTCGATTGTGGAACTCCTTCAGGTTGTCGAGCCATCTCTTTCACAGTCGGCCACTCCTTCTGCTTCCCTCAAGTCGCCCTAACATGATTGCCGTGTCCATCTCCTCTGCACGTATAACATGTCTACAACATGTACTTTATCAACAATCGAAGCATTTGGTCTTCTTTCCGTCCATCGCACCCGAAGCAGCCTTCTCCAGCACCAGGAGTTCAAAGGATTCGAGGCGGTGTCGATCCTGTTAAAGCGATGGGAAATACAAGCGCTCTAATCAGTTTACATTTCAACCTGATGGAGCCTCCTCTATCCTTCCAAATGTTGCTAAGCTATTTCATTGGTGCTTTAGCTTGCGCAATTCTTCTGCGAATTTCTTTTTCACAATGGCGATCAAAGTTCCTAGAACTTTGAAGCTGATGACAATATTTAGAACAATCCTGTTTCTTCCAGACTACATTGCAGATTAGTGTAATCAATCTGACTGCCTCTTCCTTTTCTGCCTTATTATGAGGATATCTACTTTTATTACTCCGAGTGAACGAAGCAAAGAGGTGTAATAAATATCCGAGTATTAGAAAGTGCTTTATAAACGAGTAGGTGTAATTGTATTCTGTGCAGTCATTGGATATTTACTTTCTATAAAATTTTGCAATATAAGAAAATTTGTCGTCACTAGGAGAATTTCAAGGTTAGTGTTGTCTGTCGGTTTTTGAGCGTTTACATAGTCGTCATAACGTCAAGCTAATTCCACCCAATGTTCACTGAAAACGCTAATAGAATTTCAATGTTTTTTAGCGAGAGGGTACTAAATTTTGAGTTTGGTTAGGGATGCTGATGTCTGTGGATTGTTTGAACGTATAGCCGTCACAGCGCTTCTAGGAAACGTTGCATGGGAGTTGCTTAAAGTCGTCTCTCAGAATTTCAATATAATAAGCATCAATACATTTTTATAAATTTAAAATAGGGCATTTTTAATAAAAATAAGTAATATCACAATTTATCATAATTTTTGTATAAATAACATAGATATCTAAATCTACGGTAGTAAGTTGTTAGCTCATGCGGCAACCTACGTAGAGTAAGATATATTAGGATCTAACAAGATTAATCACTTTTCCGACAGCTATCATTTAAAAGTTAATTAATACTTTTTCTGTAATTCAGTATTCATCGTGTAGCGCCTTGTATACTTAACAGGTATACCAATTTTCATCTGCATAACTATTACAGAAGCCGAGTTATAAAGAGTCAAAAATTGACTTTATTATTATTAAACAAGTCATTATATTAATAAATATGAATACAATTTGACAGATATGTAGGTACATCCTAATCATGTCTATCACCTTTGGCAGTGAACAAGGAGATTTCTAAATTCCTTGTCCAGCATTTGTGGTGTAAGTGACTGTAGAAATTCATTGATATATACTCTCGAACTACCTGCAAATTAGAAACATCTTTGTTGCGTCGTTGAGATTCCATATTTCGAAATTCTAATCAAATAATTGTCGTATAAATTCTACATTATCATCAGAAGTTTGGATTCTGGTTTTGCCAACATATTACATTCGATGGAATCTTGGCCAATAACATTTTCAAGCAATGTTTATATATCAAAGGTGGAAACAATAATTATCTATAAGAAATTTATAAAATAATACTATAAACGAGATTTAATAGATATCCGAGTTATGTAATTCTATTTTATGCAGTCATAAGAAATTTACTTTCTTTGAAATTCTGAATTATAAAAGAATTTGTCATCGATGGGAGAAATTCATATAATACGCAATAATATGTTTGTACAATTATCTATGCTTAAAAATAATAAAATTGAGAACTTATCTACATATATGGACTAAAGTTATTATATATATATATATTTATGTTACTCATTCTTTTCTCACATTTGATTTCAGCACTTTATATACTAATTTGCCTCTTAATGAAATCAATACTCAGTTAAGTAAGTTTATTAGTAAAATGTTGTTAAATTCTAATTTTAACTACATTACTGTCAATCTTTTTACATCTAAAGCTTTTTATTCACCAATAATTCCACCTAAGAATTATTCTTACTTCGCTTGTATCTGACCAGTGTGCTGCTCTTAATTTTATTCTTTACAATACTTGTTAAATTTGGTCCTCTTGTTTTTAATCAAATGCTAGACCTCTTATTGCTGATCTGAACTTATCGTGGAAAGAATTTCTTTACATTTCTAATTTATCAAAATTGAATCCCTCATTGGCACTTAAACTTTCTAATAATGTTAGATACATCGATGATATTGCTACTCCTAACATTGTCAATTTTCTAGATATATCTAAAGATATCCATCCTAAAGATTTAATTCTTAAACAAAGTCAAAGTCATGCATTAGGAGAACAGTTCTTGATGCTGATGTTGAGGTTGTTAATTAATCAATTTCATACTAAAATATATTATAAAGTACCTAGATGATTTTTCTTTTGAAGTTGTTAACAATGCCATTTTTGACAATAATATTCATTCTGATATTGGATATAATTGCCTCAACATTACCTCACGCCTTCCTGGGACTTGGGTATTATAATAGAGCGCCATCAAAGTACAGTTTTCATATTGAATTAAGCGTTCGAACGTTAAACATTGTCTTGGAATAAAAAATTAACAGAGAAGATTATTCCTTGGTATATGTATATTTTATGTTGGCATTGTAATAAATAATTGACAAAAAGGCTCCAAAACACGAGAATTATTTAGTGTCTAGGTTTACGATACAAGTGTAGCTTTATCAAAGGCTGAATGGAAAGAAATGAAGCAAACCCAACAAATACTTAAAATAAATAGGTATAATGACAAACATAACAGCGTTCGAAAACACCCTCTTCGACAATTGTCAACGGAAGTTACAGAAGTTAAGGGAGTAATCAATATCCAAACTGTGATTGACTCAAATTTGGGTTACCAATTTCTATCTATTACTAAATATATTTATTTTTGAACACGATATCTCTGAAATGAAGTCGACTATACGGCTCACGTATATTCAATACTTATACGTTACTTATGTGCCATATAAGTGGCGTATAAGTAATTTTCACCAGGTGTACCTCATTTTTTATATAGAAGAACCTCAGTTGAAAATATGTGTATGGCACCCCTATCATAAGTAAACTATGTATGTTAATGTTTTTGCCTCGGTTGATCTCAAACCAGGCTACGTCAGATCTGACTTCAAACCGAAAAAATCTTTACATAAACTAATCTGCAATAGAATAATATTGTTTAGACATGCCAAATTTCATTCAAATAGGTTGAACCACAATTTTAGAATGGTCAGCAGGTTGGTAACTATACCTCTCCTGTAGATATCTACGAAGGGTTTATAAAGATTATCGATTTTAATTTGTAAGAATAGTTCATTGTGTTTATCTATGAAAGAAGTAGTCGCATTTTGATCGAACAATCTCCATAGACAAAATATTATCTAGAAATTTATGTAACATTTATGTAAAATCATATTTTAAGGAAATGTTGATAAAAAATCTGTTTCAGGGTACCTACATGCAAAGGTACTTACTTACCTGAAATGCTTTATTTACTTGTACTTAATTTTATACCTACAGCAGGGATGGCGGTACAAATTGTGTAAAAAAATAAGTCATACTTAGATTATTTCTATAATATTGAAAATAAAAAAAAATTGAAATATAAATCAGCTGTTTTCAATCTGTGGTTTATTTAAATTTTAATGAATGTGCTCAATTTTGCATCTTCAAAATTATTTCCTATCTTCAAGATGAATTTGTCATACATACTCAGATGAATTCAAATCAGATTACGTAATCACAGCAAATTATGAACAAATGAAATTGATTGTACCTAATCTACATACAACTAACATAAACAGTTAAACAGTGAGTAAAACTCCTCTGAAGTCACAGAAACATCGCATAAAATATATTATTTATCAAGTTGAAATGGACCAATTAAGCGGAATGTTGCCCCAAATACACAGTATACTAATATAGTTTTTGATATAAATGATTCTGTTTAACAGAAAATGACCCGTTTAAGCGAATGCTCCAATTAACCAGTGGCCCAATTAAGCGGATTCCACTGTATAAGATAGATGGTCAATTAACTTTTTGCTTTTGAATTTAAATTGCCAAATTATTTGTTCAAAGCTGGTAAAGAGTGTATCTCAGGATTATTATTTTGCAAAACATAAACATTGCTTTTTTGTCTAAACACATTTTTCCAATGGTCTAATGCGGGTAATTTATTCCCCGTTGACTACAAGGCATTAATTGACGTTAGGACCAAGTATTTTCTGATTTTCAAATAGAGTCATGCGGATCTTTCGATAAAATGTATTCATTTATATTCTTTATAAATTCCTAATAAAAATAAACAAAACAAACATAGTATGAGCGATACACCAGTAAAATGCACTTCTATCAACAAAAATATGGTTTTGCTAAGCAAACTATTTTAAAACATACCTAATGGGCTAATTGAAAAATAATCTTTGCCAAATATATTCGTAAATTTTGTTTCAAGATATATAGTTGACTTAGCAAAAATAAAAATCTAAACATCAACATTATACGATAGAGTTTATTTGCGAATGCTAAGGATACACATTGAGCAAATTGATAATTGTCGTTCAACTGCCAAACAATGTAAACCAATAGAAATGTTTTTGTTTACCTGATTTTAATGTAACGACCTAATATAAAAACAGGTTTTGAAATAATAGCTATGCGTAGTCTCAATAGAAATGCTTGATCATACAACCACAATTCGAGCAGTTTTGCCAGAAAATGAACAATTTCGTTTTATACTGCGCATTTTATTTGCCATTCATGGCACTTTGGTCACCTAATTTTGGTATATTTGGCAACAGTTACAGTGTCCACTTCTTTTCCAGAGATAAATGTATTGCCAAATCCAGTAGGAAGATCATAGTGTCCCTGGATATAACGGATACAGCTGTCATTATCTGGGTGGTTGTTCATTGTATACGAAATATGTATGTTCACTATCGATTTCTATTATTATCACAGGTTGATTTGCATAATCCACAATGGAGTGTTTTCGCGTTCTCTGAAGGGGGAGGGTCACTAATATCTGGTATTTCCACCACTGGCTTCAATAACTGCGCGAAGACGGCGAGGAAGGCTGTCAATGAGGC
>JAUYWI010099738.1:0-11621 GCA_034780595.1 Parotoplana pacifica | reverse complement strand
GGCAGGGGGCAGCAGACCATCGGAGACCAGCGTGGTGAGCGGAGCAATCAGACCCAGAGGCGACACGTTGGAGGCGTTGCTCTGCGTAGACGAGTCGCTGCCCTGTGAGGACAAGAGAGTGCCCCCCTGTTGAACAATATCGGGCCGGGAGTAGTAGGCCACCGCCTGTTGCACCGATTTGATCACATCGTTCACCAGAGCTGAAAAACAAATAATAACCATTGGGTCTACATGGCAGAAACCAAACACGCCTAGGTTCAAAATCAGAGCATGATATACCCTGATAACCCCCATATAGACAAGCACAATCAGCTCTGCTGGTGGCCTGGGGTGTCGCATGCCCCAGTCCACAACTGACAATGGCTTCAAAGTTCACCGATACGCCCATCACTTATCAGGCGTGTTGACTAGTCCCTGAGCACACTTTCGGAACCCCGTCCACCAAGTAACTTAAAAGTTTGCCACGACTGGGTCTCGAGCCGAGTACCTCCTGCTGTCAATGGCAAATGTTTGGCAACCTTCATCCGTCCAAGTGGGGTCAAACATCAAATCAAAATGATAAAAAGATCATCCTTTGCTTGCACTTTACCTTGTAATACAGACCGACCACTCATAAGAGATCTTTATTTATTGTAACAATCGCAGAAATAAAAATAATTGTGCAACAAACTGACAAATAAGCTGTGAAAACTAAATCGAACTTATTTATAACATTAAACCGATGAAATCCATCGAAGAAAATGTTTGAATTCCAATTTATATTTAAGCGAAAAATAGAACGCATTAGAAATCTAATATCACAATCTTATGAGATTTACATTACCTGCGGGAGAATATGAAAAAATAACTCAACCAGTTCTTTTTAGCAGCAATTTTAATTTTTAGTTTTAATGGCTAATCTTTGCAGCTCAGTTTTAAAAGCGACTAGGAGATACACCAACTCAACCAACGTCGAAGCAAACAAACCTGAAGGAATGCCAAAACTAAAATGTTAGTGAAGTCTTCCCAAAGCCTACAACAGCGCGATCTTAGTTATAATAAAAGGGACAAAACTACATAAATTCTATATATTCACCGACAGAATATCATAACCACATTCAGTCTGCCTTGAAGGAAATATCAATATCTACGGCCTATGCATGTAGTACTACGCCCACATTAAGCTACGAATGATCAGCTTCGCATGAAGGATAAACAGCAGGCACAAAAGTTGACTGTGATAAAATTAGATCAGAAAACATAGCCATTAGGTAGAAAGAATATCGACTTTAGCCGCAACATCCTGATTAGGCCAAGTTATCGAATGATGTTTATACATCATAATAATACACAGTGAATATATAGCTCCAACGTTGTTTAATGGGAGATTGGGGGGGGGGGGGGGTGAGTCAGGTCTCATCAACATTAATCATAGCTATCGATTATTTAGCTTTTAAATTATGTATTTAACAAACAGACCAAGATATCTTGATTAGCTAACAACAACTAAATGTAACCATTTTATTATTGTTCATGTGATAACAGCTTCAGATGTCAGTGACATAAAAATGCGATTATGTCTGATCTAGAAAGAAGAAAATGTTGTTTTATACTTAGTACCACAGAGTAATAATAATACATTTCATAGAATTTTGTAAATTTCGAAATCTATGTTTACATACTGCACAGGAGACAAATGAAAGTGTTTTACAGAGGGCAGGAACAAAGAGATCACGTCTGATCATACTCTAAGAACAAGACAAGCAGGTTTTGGCGAACAGGTCATGAGAAAAGGTGGAATTGAGACATTGGCTGTGACTGGCAGGATTCTTGGTAAAAGGGGTAGAGGTGGACCTGGAGAGAACTTTATTAGCGGTCTGAAACAGTGGATCCATTCAGAAAAGAGAGACGTCAAGGTTTGAGACTATGGATAAAAATGTTTGCGAACCATGATCTCCAATGCTTGGATCGAGCAGGGAACCTTATGACAAACTACCTTTTAACATTGCGCAGATAGGAGAACATTTTAAGAAAATATTTCAGATTTATACCTACCCAATTAATTTTCTCATCATCTACTTATTTCTTCCGTATCTACTCTACTTTTGTTTACAGGAAATGGCAAAATTGTCCAATTCCTACCACATACCTACAACATCAATCATAGCAACTAATATCATCATCAGTGATAAAGCTGAAAATATCAGCTATGTCATAAATTAACATCATCAAATAAACAACACTTTTTCGCCGACACGCATGGCTGTAAATAAATAACAACCGCACACACAATCAGGTCTTCCTGTTAGCATCATCACCGTAGGATTTGATGACATTTCTCTCACATTAATTAAAGTACATCTTATTCCATTAAGTAGTAACCAAAAGAGAGAGAGAAATATCTACAGCACCCACTTAAACAAGAAATTCCTCGCTCGCCAATATTGCATAAGCCTTTCGTATATTAATTATAGATATGTTGATGACATTTTATTTTTGTATTTTGATGATCAAGCAAAAATTGACACTTTCTTACAATACATAAATTCCATTCAGAAAAATAGTCAGCTTACCAAAGAACTTGCAATAGATTCCATTATCCATTTTTAGATGTTAACACATTGTTAAGAATAACAACATTTAATACATACAGAAAACCAACTTTTACAGGTTTATTTTCGAATCACTATTCTAATTCTCCTTTTAGTTATAAAATATTTCTTGTAAATTGTTTGATCAATAGAAGTTTCTCTATTTCTTTTATTTGGCAAGTTTTTCTTTTTTCTTCATCTTTTTAATTTTCTGAAGACTAATGTAGAATAAATCTTTACCCTCTCAATTTATTGACCAAAATTCTGAATAAATCTCTTCATTCTCTGTTAATCTCTCAAAGCCCCTCTGATAATTTCAAAAAATCTTTTTTAGGAAAATCAGGGAGTTGTTTTCCTTTGACAGATAGCACACCCAATTTACTTAGGTCTGGTCTTGTTTCTATTTTTAGGTGTCCCACTGATGGAGACATTTCTTACAATGCTAAGACCTCCAGACACCTTGTGACCAGGGTTAATGAACACTGCAAAGTCATCTCCCATATCTCTGACCATTTTCTTTGTTATAATGGTAAAAGTACTGTTTATAATCAATTTAAAGTATTATCTTTTGGTACTAGTGATTTCGATGTAAAAGTTAGAGAAACTCATTTTAAACCACGTCTCAATGTTATAACTGCTCAAGGCTCTGAATTTACTGTAAAAGTTTTTAATTAATGTTTTATCTCTTTGAGATATTTTTAATTCATTGCTCTGTTTAAATACATATGTAGATAGATTGCTGAAGATGAGAAATGTTTGTGTCGAAACAGGTTCAATAAATGACTTTTGCTGTTCTTATCTCGATATTTTTATGTTTTATTAAATCATCGGAAATAGCCAAGCTTTAATATTGAAAGAGCAAATAGTTTGGGAAAAGAATCCATGCAAACACGTAATGTTTAGATACCAATAAAATAAACCAGCGTGTAGCTTCAGAAAAGTAATGAATCTTCTAAATATAATTGAAATTTCTTGTCCTCAGTTAATGAGATCCCGAAATAGAAATCGGCTCGAGATTTCGTTATAAATAATTATCTACCTTCATCCCATCATCATACGCATGACAGGAAAGTCTACCAAGGGGGGAGAGAGAAAACTACAAATCGCTCCAACTGAATGACGTCAAAGAATAGAATTCGTATTTTCTGCGCCAGAAGAAGCATTAGAAACTTGTTCGGTAGCTAAACCACCGAGTAGCGCCGAGTCGAACTAAATGAAATCATATCTGGAGGAGACGCCACTTCACTGAAGCAAGTGAGTGCAGCCTGTAACACTAAGTGCATTCTCCCATGAAATTTTCAACATCAATTTCGAACTTAAATCACAAAAAAATCCATAGGCAACACGGGGGACGTAGAAAAAGAAAGAATCTGATTGGTCGATTAGCTTCCTCACTCGTGACACAGAATGATGGAGATAATGTCCAGCCCATAAACTCCCTCTGACAACAACAAAGACAGTTTCAAGACTTAGACAAATACAAAAAAAAAGTGAAACAGAATTTATAAAAGAAACTCAACAGCTTAGACTGTGCATGAATTGTAAGATAAGTGCCGACTTAGCTTTAAATAAAACATCACCCAAATGTACATACCCACAGAGCGATGATAGTGAATAGATCTAGAGCGCGATCTACATACATACGAGAAACACAATTCAGAGAGCAGAAAAAAACTATGTTGTAGGTGCATAGATAGCAGCTTATCAAGTACCTACCATCAGGTCAGCTAGCTTGTCCATCTCTCAATAATTTAACTCGATTTCATTACCTACATAGAGAGGCTTTTACTATAATAAAGCAACGCTACTATGTATGAAAGTAGAAGAAGACTTGAATCAAAATAAGTCGATTGCTGATCAGAACGGTTGATTCACAGGAAGTTACTTCATATCAGTACAGAGTGAAACTATTTATAACAGTACAGTTCACATACTTTGTATCGGAGTGGCTATCAACAACAAAATAACAGATTAAGGATGTTTATAAAATGACAAAAGCAGAGACTGAAATCCGTTCTAAATAAATAGTTCTGTACTGTATGTAGACTGGTAAATGAAAAAGCAAACAGATTGCCATTTAATACGAAACTAAGGTGTTCATTAACCTGTCAAACCAAACAGAAAAAAGAACATGGGGGAAGGTAGGCAGTTTGTACAGAGATGTCGCGTTAACATAATCAAGAAATCACCGCATAAGTGTTATGCTGCACGACATAAACCCAGGGAAAGTTCGAGAAAGGAAACCGAAGAGTGGAGCCATCGACATCTCCAAGACTTGGTGTGATCCGCAGGACTATCAGAAAGCGACTGTATTGTTTCTACGTCCTAGCAGATTAGGTATCGATTGATTTCCAGAGGTTCATATCCTGTTGCTGTTAGTATCATCATCCACTAGTCACGAGTGACACAGCAACACTAGTTATAATATTGAGGTCGTATCTTCTTAAAATCACCTTGCTGTAGCTAGTGGCTCCCACGATGGCAAGCAGAGTCGAACAAGTCGCAATTCCAATCAGCAAAAGCTCCACCGATAAGTATGCAGATTGATTATGGAGCTGATTTATTAATTCTGTTGAAAGCACACAATCTACAGTCAACAAGCCGAGACAAATAATCGATTTCAGAGCATCCAGCTAGATACCAGCTAATCATCGATTATATATGACGATTCTTCTCATCTTGTGTGCCAAATACTCAAGCTAGCAGCTAGACATACTCGTAGGTAAACCAAAAATTCAGTCAGTCAGTTCAAAGTATAGAACCGGCGAAGAATGGGACAGAATCACAAACAATTCCCACTCGTCGCGCCGCCACCATTGTTGCTAATAAATTAATTTATTTATCAATCTCAAAATATTGAAATCCATTGCCAGTGCGAGAGATATCCACTAGGCGGTGTCAAAAACTTTATTTAATTAATATTCCTTAGAACGAAAAAAAAATCCGCGGAATTTTTCCAAGGGGCGCATTTGAGAAGGAGGCGAACCACACATGGACTCAGGTCACTTTATTTATTAGAAAAAAGCCACCAATACTGACCGTGGTATCTCAGATCCATGTCCGATTTCTTTGGCTCAGCGGCGGCCACACCATGGGCCGGACTGGACAACTGGAACTCAGCCAATGGCGGGTCCTGGCCATAGAGGCCGCAATCACGAGGAATAACTGAAAACAACAATAAATATGTAGTTACCTACCAGATAAGATCATAAATCTTCACAGGGAGGGTTCTACTAATCATTAAAATAGCATAAACAAGTAATTCTATGCCATTAACTTCGTATAATTACTACAATATGCTTTTGAATCATTCCAGCTAAAATAGGCTTGTACATGACATTTTAAAACCGGTTTTACAGTTATTATTATTTGTCCATCATATTGGACAAAACTTGTCATGGAAAAGGAAAAATCTCCAGCTTCTTAAAACGTATAACTTAATTATAAATCATTCAAAGATTGCCCTAAAATCAAGCAAAATTGACCCAGATTTAGTCATCTACTTGGCGCGATCGAAATCGAGGCACCGAGTGTAGAAAATCAATAGATTTATTTGGGCGCCAACTTGAAAACATAGATTTGCCGCTCATTGTTTCTTGATTTTAGAGCAATCAATGCTCAAACATTTTTAACAGATTTTTAATTAAGTTACAGTTTTAGAAAGCTGGAAATGGTTTCTTTTTTCATGACAAGTTTTGTCCAATTTGATGGGACAAATACTAACTTTAAAACCGGTTTTCAAACGTCACGTATTTTAGCGGGAATTTTCACAAAATAAGTTTATAATATCATTTCTAAAAACAATGTATTCCAATAAATCTAAAACCATATCACATGAAAACAATATGAAATTATTTTAACATTTCTTTCAATCGTTGTGGAGAATCTAAACAGCTTCAAAAACCATACAAAAAGGTTTTTTAATTTGGGTTGGAGATGATATTTATCAAATGTTGCCAGCCACTGATGAGCCGAGATGGATATTTTATCATAATTATCTTTGTAGACTGATGCAATTAATTAGCAAACATTTTTTTCTAGATGAACACCCAGATACTCGTCGTAAGCCACTAGAAAAGAACTAAATTATCTTTCCATAACTATGTAAATCTTAAGCTTACAGGAAATTTTAAAAATTATATGTCAAAAATGTATGAAAATCAAAGAATTTCAGAAAAATGCATCAATTATAAAAAAGAGCACAAACAAGGAAACAATTGTGTTCTCTGTACATTGCACAATTTCGACACAAACAATATTTTTGGTTACTGCCAAGTCTCTGTGCGTAGCTGTTGTTTGCATAAACCTGATGCTTCCTGGCCTGGCAGGTTTGCAGATGTCTCTGTGATCACAGGCGCCTCAAAAGTTCAAACAACAACCGCCCGAATAGATCAAAATCGAGCAAAAATGCAAAACCATCGGTTTTGAATGTAAAAAAGCAGCAATAGTTGACCTAAAAGAAGATATTTTATAAGAATGTGAAAGAGAACATTCACAACTTTCATGTAGTGAAAACCAAATTGAAAAATGTCCGTTATTAACGACATGAGTGGACTTCAAACATGACTACATTTCAATATTCAGACATAAGAAAAATCAATAATCACCAACACTTTTATCTAACACAATCTCTATAACCAGAGATAGCTTAAGCTCTCTGATTAAATCAAGTTTGAGACTTATTTTAAGTTTGAATAATAAAATTGAGCAATGTTTGAAGACCAGTCTCATGAAATATTTTATTTTTAAGTTAACTATGCTTTTTTTTGTATGCAAAACGAATGGTTTTGTATAGCAACAATGCATTTATTCTGTCAACGCGTGCATGTATCAACAGTTAGTAAGTAAACAAGCCAAGCAATTATGATCCAGTTTCGTATCTGTCTCTTGTTGCTGGTAATGATGATCGACTCTTTCCCAATCCAAACCCAGCTGCATCTTTGACGGCACCGCAAACAATATGCAATCATACACACATAATATAATATTGAAGATCCTTTAGTAATGAACAAACCAGCCATTTCTCCAAGTAGATCAGTATAGAAACAGTTTCCAATCAACTGAACTGATCTGAACTACTTAGGAAAAGAAAGCTAAATTGTGATAGGCATAAATAATCATCATCCGATCACGAACACCAGATGGATCAGTCTAGATCGATTTCTCTGGCAAATGCCATCGATTTCTTTGCATATTACCGACTAAATATGTGCAGTATAAAACTAAATATTATTAAATGTAGAATACCTCGGCACACCTACACCACCCCCCTCCTCCCTTCTTGAAGCCATCTCAATCCACCCACCAACATAACGTCGAGGTAGCAGTCCAAAGGGTGGGGTGTCTATCCCTAATTAGCCATGCGCACAGTAGCAAAGCGAGGCTGCCAGAGTCAATGTGGCTAGGCTAGCATGTGGCAGGCGGCCAGCAGATGCCTCACACCAGTAGTGAGGGAGGTATTCTGCCTGGCTTCGAGTAATTATGTAGAATACTTGAAGCAACAAGAAAAGAAGCTACAGAATTGATCAATAGGTTAACAGCACCCATCACAAATTAGGAGGAAACTGTATCAATAAATGCTAACTTAAATAACATTCTCAAAGTATCTATCAATGTAGTTCCTCAACTAAAATTCAAATCAGTTATTGTTTGCAACTTAACTGAATTAGAGCGAGAAGGCAAAACGTTACTTATTAATCGATATGAAATTTAATATCAGCTAATAATATACAACAATAGACAAAAAAGGGATTTCTGTAAAACAATGAAATTTGAGAAGCAGCAATTAGGATAATAGCCCCAAATCTTGTACAAACATTTCAACTCTACAGTGTGGTATAAATGAAGAATTTACCTATCAACTTGGAATCATGGACATCTCTTATTTACTTCCCAAAATGATGCCATCCTCAACAGACTCTGTATTGGACACGACACATTTACTGGAATTGACACAGTTACTGGAATTTGGATTTAATTTTACCAGTGCCATGAATCAATCAACAGGACAAATTGTTGTTATTCAGGTAGACATTTAGAAGATGACCAAAATTTGACGGTTCTTATAAAATTAATCTACTGTTAATATTATTATTTGAATAATTATGGTCCTGCCTTTACAGGAAAGATGTTTTCGTAAAAAATAATTGAGTTATTTTTATTAAAGTTATGTATTATATAGGTATATTACTTGCAAGTAGTATTGTATTTAATCACAATTTTAATAAACATAAGATAAAATATCTTTCCTGAGGATGACGCCAATTTTTTAATTACTTGTAACACTTATGTAGTGGAAATTTGACCAGTGTGTTTCAGGAAAAATACATTGATTGACCACTTTGAATAATCTCAGGGCTTTCTTGTGTCCATTGGGCAATTTTTCAATGTTAACAAATAGGCCATTCAAACACATATGTCTCTAAAAAATTTGATTAAACCCTATCTGGCGATTCATTAGCAATTAAACAGCAATTAGTAATATGCCTCTCCGAAAACCATTGAATTTTCATGAATAGTATTAAATTTTAAGAACAATAAAAAATGCAATTTCAGCCTCTAACCCAAAATGTGGGTGGCAACAGTAGTAGAATACAGAGCATTGACATCTTAATTGAATACAAAACAATAAAGAATCAGTAGGTGGATGGGTTGGCAAACAACATAATTAATTCTACAATACACAGACAGTCAATCTACAACATTATCACGTGAAACGCATAATAAGTAACAGACAACCAACAAAATAGCTTCCCAAAATATGGCACCAGCCCGGTGCAGTGATCATGAGTTGTAGCCCAGCCAAACGCCGAGACAGCAACCTGATGTTGAAAGAAAGATTGCCTGCCTGGCTATCAATCAATATTTCTACCTACATACAGAGTATCCCATGTGCATAGCTTCATCAACTCTAATAAGAACAATCACCTAGCCACAATCAATAGCACCATTTAACAGTCTTACATCGTCGACATCCAGAACAATACTTATAATAGAAAGAAACGACTTCAATCAGAAAACGGATGAGCTAGGGGATGCAGAGGAGAAAATTAAGTACTGATGCGCTTTCCTACAAAACCTACTAATTAACTACTTCTAAAACGGCATTATTATATTGTAGAATAGTAAGTAGCATTGCCTCTTCATATTCTAGTTCTGCAAATTTCAATTAACCAACTTAAAACAAGAACTTAGCAAAAATACTTCTAAATTGATTTACCGAAATTTAATCAAGGGAAAAACTGCAGAAAATGTGTACCATCCACTGGCTTTTGTCAGGCCAAAATAATTCTTGCTGAAATTCAGTAGAATAAAAGGGTGTCTATAAATCATGTCAGAATGATCAAGTAAAATTGAATTTAAATCATTTCAAGAAAATCAAAACAGTACAGACAGGTACACTTTTAACAAGACGCGGAAAATCGAACTGTCTAGAAAGTTAAGAATCGCATTTCTAAGTTGTTTCCTATACTATAGACAGAAGAGGAAATAAAACCATTTAGTTAGCATTTTTTGTAGGTACACCATAGATTAAAATAAGCAGTAGTTGCCACATCCCACTGCAAAGTATCAAAAAATCCAACCCAAATAGCATTCATAAAACTATAATTTGGGGTAAATAGCTTAGTGATGTGCGCAAAATAATTCGATCTTTTAGGAGGGGAACGAAATGTTTTATCTTTGTGTTGGTGGAGCTGGGCGAATATTTACTTCAAGTTATATTAGGCAGGCCATTTGGACAATATAGCTTTTCATCTCCAACTATAATGCGCGTGTTATGCTATAGATAATAAATGCAATAAATAAATACAAGCAGAGAACGAGGTTGTTCAACCACACAACAAACTTGTTGAAGAAAAGGAATTTATTCGATTAGCTAGACAAGAACTATTAGGACTGGGCATTATTCTCCCCACTAAATAATAAAGCAACAACCAAACAAAGCAAAAGCGTTCTGCCAGGAACTAGCGGATCGTAATAATGATAATACACAGTCCTCTGCTAAAAAAACACATCTACATATAAAATCTCCATAATAACAAGAACCCATTGATTTATTATAGTCCTCATATTCAACTTAAATGTAAAAAACACATTAAATTTAACATCATTACTTTTAAAACCCGATTGTTGTGTTAATAGAGCCAGGGACGAACTGCTTGCAGACGAGATAAACTTGGAAAGAATGAAATTTACTGAGCGTAAAAATAATTGATATTATACAAATAAAATTGACAAAATCTCATAATAATCTACCGTAGAGACAAGATTAATGTTGTTAGTCTACACAATCTACCTATGTTTCAGCCTATGGCACTCTAGATAGAGATGGAGAAACAGACAATTAGAAGATAAAATGTTGACGAAAAAGAGTTTGAAGAAAGACAATATAAAGTGAACAGTTAACCAACAGCAGACCCCAAGTTGAAACTATAGCGACTAAAGTAGCGCTCATGGCGATCGGATACTTCTTTACCATTTTTGGTCCTACGTTTAGAGGAAAGATATTTTTGTAAAAAGTATTTTAACAATTTCATTGAAATAATGAATTTAAAAAGTATTTTACTTGCAAGTAATATTTTAGTTAATAATAATTTTAATTTGTAATCTTTTAGAGCTCTCCATAAGTTGACAGGCTTTTCCCTAACGAGGACAACCACTACTCACCTTTAAGGTCACAGACCAGTGACATGGGCCTCACACGGGTCAGACCATTGCCATTCCTCGCTCTGAGCACACCACTGGCGGCCACCACACCAGTGCTGCCAGGCGGAGTGGCATGGAACAGGATCTTCTCACTGAAGCTGACACTCTTCTTGGCACGAAACTCGCGACCATCCTCCTGTGACGAGGACCAGCCGCCCTCCTCACTGCCCTCACCCTCGTCACCATTATTGGCAACCATCGGGACCACCATGGCTACCGCCGGGGCCTCCTTGTCGAACGAGGACGACAAACAATCATCCAATGAGGTGCGATTTCGTATCAGACACGATTTCAGCGGGGTTTGGCCCGTGGCCAGGCCATTACTATCCAGGCCAACATTGCTGT
>JAUYWI010099727.1:0-11621 GCA_034780595.1 Parotoplana pacifica | reverse complement strand
TTACACCGCAGCTAAGGCTTTTTGATATTTTATCCTTCTATTTTAAATTATGCTGCTCAAAGTCAACCATACAAACTATTATTAATCTATTTACAAAATGTCTATCTATATTTACATTCTGTAAATTACAGACAATCAACCCACAGAAAGTCAAGATCCTTAAGCAAACAGTCATAGAGTAGCTTTTATATATTTCTGCTAAGTCTATAACCAGCAATATAACAACAGATGTCTGGAAATCAAAATTATATGGATCAAATAAAAGTTAGGTTAAGTTAGGTAACTCACGATATTATTCTATATGATTTTTATTTTTATCAAACTTATTGACCGCTTGCACTATTACTTGTTTGATTAAAATGGAAACTAGGTGTACCACTGATGTTGTTTGTAAAACAAACTACTACTTATAGGTGACCCTTTTTAAAATAAAATTAGTATTTATTAAAAAAATTAACCAATGTTTTTAAATTGTCTGATTACCCAAACATTTGTTGTGTAATTGATTAAATATCTGTGGTATATTTTATATTGACACATTTGTACTTTTTGCTGTATTTATATCTAGTTCGAACTGGTAGTTTCAAACCTCCCGCCCAGGCCATGATGTCGGATCAACCTCTACAAAGCGATACAACGAATCGTATCGACTACAAACCATGGGAGGTGTTGCGTCCACACCAACATCAACATGACGCATATAGGCGCCCAGATGGCGACATGGAATTGAACACAACCTACACCAGAGATTATCCCATCCACTCTGTGGGCAAACCGGCTGCTGTTAGACCAAAGGAGAGACCACGAATGGCAGGCAACTTTGAGGTACCTATTCCATTACTCAAACCTATTGATTTTGCCTTTAGTGGCAGGTGCATTTGACTTTTGTCATTCCTTCTCTCGTGTTTGTCCTGTTTTTCTTTTACTCATCAACCCATTTTCCAATAGATTCTTTTAATTAGATGTTCTCCCAATAAGTATGTTATAAATACGATCGTTAGCTTAACCTTCGTAGAAGTATTTATTTCATTCTGTGGCCACTGAACCGTATTTGTGTTATTTAATTGAATTTGACTTTTTACGTTTTGAAAATGTATCATGTACCTAATTAAATTTCAATTTTAGAAAAGTCAATAGTCATTGAATATTTACTTAAAATAATAATAACTATTTTTAAGATAAACCTCTTGAAGTTGTAACCGCATTTGGGTGCAAAATCATATCTATCTCGAATTTGATCACGACTCACTAATATTAAAATTAATATATTACTATGGCATTATTTGTTTTAATATGTATAATTAAAGAATCTTCTATTATCAACTACATTAATTACTTTAATAGTCAACATATTAAGCTCCGTAAGTATTATGCATTCAGGTTGTTATGGCAACATCAAATGCAGTGTCTCTGTTGATTGTATCCATCTATGTACTTGGCTAACTATGTAGCGGTGCTGTACCTATGTAGTATTGTAACATCTAATATTTATCTGATCCATATTTTGTTAAGTTATTTACAAACATAATAGGCTGAGTATTCTTAAATTTTTGAAGTTGAAAAGATTTGTATATACTACATAAGAGTGGGTGGTATATACTCGTACCTACTACATAGTAGACTTGTCAATGCGTGTCAAGTTCTGTTTAATGTCCTTGGTTACCTACTTGGGAAAACAGTTAACCGCAACAAGACTAAAGGTGGTTGATAGAGATAACCATTATAAGTTCTAACTTTTTTCACAGAGCATCTATCAAATGTCTGTTATACAAGTAATAAACAAATCCTAATGCATCATAGGTAGTAATTTACTAGTCTCTAAAATTCAAACCAAACATCCTATCTTGCTCTAGATTATTTTTAGTAGTTTTAGATTGAATTCAGTCACTAAATGTTTTCAAACAATTCAAATAAAGGTACACATGGGCAAATGTTTTACTTTTAAATTTAGTTGAAATAAAATTGATTAAAAGTTGTCTCTGGTGGACAATGATATTTAGCTAGCTGTATTTACATGCAACAGTTAGTTATTTTTACATTTTTGGGGAATTGGTTTTCTTGAAACTACATAATTTCAATCAATCGCTAGAATTTAGCTCAATTGAATGTTGGTAAAAAGTTCAAGGTTTTGGCGTTTTAAAGCTCAAATAGTAGATATTGATTAGCTAAAATCTTAGAAAATCACGAACAAGGCTTTTTAGTCATTTTAGGACAACGAAGATGCATTTTAAAAATAGTTTTTAATATTTTCTTTAGATTGGATCATTTTGTTAACCATAAATACCTGATAACTTTTCATTCCTTTGTATTAAAATTAGCTTGTGTGAAATTTATTAGGATAGTTCATAGATGTTTTTCACTTTTTAGTGAATTATTGAAATATGTAATTATCATTATCGTTTACTTACAAGTAAATTTATTTTATTAAGAATAAGCAGTTTATAAATAATGGATAATAGCAGACAATTCTGGAATCTATCTCCGGGTTTCTAAATATGTCGTCTAATACAAAAAATTCAATGTGATGGCGTTATTGCTAACGACATTTTAGTAGGGTCAGAATGCAAAGCAACACATCATCATTATTAGACACCATGCCCACCTATACTATTGTTTTTTAATCTATTGATAGGGTACTACTGACTACCAAGACAACTACAAACGCTGGGAAGCTGCTACTCGAAGGTTGCCAGCTGGTCCTAACAATGCCTACCTTCCTAATCAGATACCATTTGAAGGCCAGAGCACCCACCAAGCTCATTACATAGAGCATGCCATGGACCCAAGACGGTCATTCAAACCAGACGGTCGTGCAGTACAGTCAGATGCGCCATTTGAAGATGCTACCATGTATCGAGCAGAGTATACGCCCAAACAGTTGCAAAAATGTCCAGCTGCATTGCTAGAACGCGGAGGAAGTGCTTTTATTTTTAAAGAACAGGTAGGTGATCGTCGAGGGTTCCTTACTATATTATAACAAATAACCTCAGGATTTGTCTTTAATTTACAAGAAGTGTAGCAGTTAAATTTGGAATATTTTTTATCAATTGGTTATCATAAAGTTCCAGCTTAATCGTTCCAATATTATTTTTAATTTGTTTTTCTCTGTACAAAACACTTTTGTGCGATCAAGTGATTTTTTTTATTCATGCAGTAAACAATATTTTTTCACCGTTAACAATGCCATCAACAACCAAAGTATGCTAGAACTACGAGTAGACAATACTGTATGGATTTCAATGCTTTAAATACATTTCCAACATATTGTTTTTTTTGCATTTTTATTGATTCAGAAATAACTGTAGGTATACTGCAAAAACATTGTTTTTATTTCATTGCATCAAACATACAAATAACCGTGCATAGCTAATTTGATCGTTAAATGCATGTTTTTCGTAAAAGAAAAAAAAGATATTTATACCGTTCCATCGGACGAAATGCCGAAATATATCAGGTAATATATGGATTTCGCTATACTTCAAACACTGACATCTTTACAGTATTGTAACTACAAATATTTGATCTACTGTTTCAATAAAACGGATCTATGGTAAAAGTTTGTAGAGACAGAATCGTATATAAAAAGTCTTAGGATATACATAATAGGGTTGGACAAAAGTAACGCGCAATCACAATATATTTATGATTGTTTTTATTTCTGTTTCTTTGATTATACTTCTGTTTCTGTGACTCTATCATTTTGATTCTACATATATAGAGCCACAGAAGCATATATATAAAGTGGTAAATAAATGTTAACCAATATAATAAAAATATACAACTAATAAAGGTGACGGGCAAATATCTTCTTCGGCAGTTTAACATAAATTTTGTTTAAAGTATCTACTGCAGCTTCAAAAATAGTACATTCCTCAATTATTTCATAGACTAGCTGATGAATAGTTTCGGAGAGTACGTAAATATTTAAATAAATAAAACATTTATTAATACGTAGTGATAAAGTTATTAAAGCATTGTTGCTAGTGTTTCCATTCTACGGAAGAATATGGATCAATATCCAATCGCAACGGTTTCAGTAGTTTCTTCATGAAAGAACCAATTCAGCAAATTTAATTGAAGTGACGTAAAAGAAAGTTTAGTTATGAAAATCCGACTTTAATTTGCTGATTGTCAAAATTATAATACACTATAACATTAGAAATTTTAAAATGACCATAGAGGAAGAATTGTTCCTCTATACACAATATCAACATATTATAAATAGAAAATTTAAATACTTCAAGAAATTTAAGTTACAAAATTCATTTTGATGTACGATTGACATAATTTTTTATTCATCATAAAACATCCGTACAAGAGAAACATTTTTGTAATCGGTAATACGTCCTAGAAAATTATAATGTAAAATTGTCATTTAGAGAGAAGAAATACTTTTGTATAGATTCCACCAGCAATGAAAGAAATATATATTATTCACATAATATTGATAGATACATCTTTAGTGATTCAGCAGGCAATTAGAAAAATGACGACTATATTATGTACAACTATTTCCTATATTACTAAATTATGTATGACTTTTTATATATTAAGACTTTTTGTAGTGGATCACAATAAAACACTCGATGCTTCGATCTCGAGTTTCATATTCATGGTTCGATCAAATTATATAAAAAAATAATTTTTCATTTTAACTCATTCAATTTTTGAAAAGATACACGGATATGTTATGTTATTTTTATTTACATTTGATAGGATGACACTGGCCACAAATTCTACGAACCTATTCAGTCTTCCGTTACTGATCTACGAACTGGGCGAACTGTCATGACCCAAGATTGTCACAAACCGGTTCCAATTGCAACTGCCTCATAAAGTGGAATATAGATTACCGAACAATGATACCCAATTGTTTTGCTATTGAAATTGTTAGCAGTAATTTGCGTTTAACTTCCAAACTCTACTATTTGTACCAATGATTCCTGTCCTATATTTATGAATGTTATCTCATTTTGTGGAAGTTTTTATTATTTATTGTCAAAAAGCTATCTTGTTTTTGATAACATTTTTTAGTCTAAACATATCTTAAATGTATGGTAGCGAATTCAGTGCTTTAAAATCATAGAGATTTAATTTCCTGTGAATAAAATTTTCAAAAAGTATAGATTAAGATTTAATATCTTTAGTTATGTACAATTTTGAAACCTCTTAAAGATATACTGCTATTTTAAACCTGCAACTGCTTTAATTTATAAGTAATAAATTTAATCTGTATAAAAGGAATTCTTTTTAGTATGTTTTCAACACTGAAATTCATGTTAGATTATTTTTTATGACTCCTTTATTTATTTTTTTATTAAGGAGATTTTCGATACGCCTTATTATATATTTACAAACCTACTTACTATTTATTTTCACTTATTGATTTATTGATTGCTATTGTTTGTAAAATAGATAATGTTTTTTACCTATCAATTCTTCAGTGAAGTTCTGTGATGCAACAAAGTCAACTAATCATTACATTTGAAGTAATTATATTGTTGTATCTATAAATAACCTAATAAAGATATTATTAATTAAAAACTATTTTTGATAGTTTAATCTAATTTTTTATTTAGTGATTCTTGACATTTTAGTAAAACTATATGTGCCCGCAATTTGGACTGGGAAAATTATTACATGGACCCATAAAAACTAACGTTATCTACAACCCTGCCAGAAATAAACCGATACACCTGATTTTAAAGCATTTTATATCATTTTTTAGGTAACTATTTGGTTTCCAAACGAATTCCACAATTGTTTCTGGATCAATATGTTTTTAATAAAATTTTCTATTATTGTGCTTTGACATCTGCCTAAACAATGGAGAAAATTTCATTAAAAAATATTAATCCAGAAAAAAATTGTGGAATTCGTTTTAGTAACCAAATAGTTACCTAAAAATGATATAACATGCTTTAAAATCAAGTGTATCGGTTAATTTCTGGCAGGGTTGTATATACAAATCTAGATGATGACTATCCATTAAATGTGGTCTCCAAGATGTGTCATATTAATAAATTAAAAAGTATGATTTGAAAAATTAGATGCGTAAGTTCGGTACATTCTTCCTTCAAGTTGATAATTGGAAGAATCTTGGAGATAAGTAGTGCTTGTGAAGTGATAGGTACAATTGCTGGCTAAAATTCTGATGTCGAATTTAGCTACACAGGAGGAGAAACGTTAAGCTATAGACGAAGTGGTTGAACAGAGATGTGCAGGAGTTGAATTGTGCTACCGATGTATACAACTGAACAATGTCTGCATTGCATCTCGTAGACATAGTTTAGCCGAAGACAGGTGTTTATTTAAGTAACAGTCTTGCAAATTACAAGGAGTAGGCACGTTCTTTGATCGGAGAGCTTGACGAAGTGTCTGAGATCTAATAGCACAATCTGACAGATAGGTTGTTTCTACGAAATATTGACTTAATCTTCCTATTAATTTCATCACTAAGGAAGGGCAACTTAAAGCAAAAGTACTCTTTGGATGGTCATGGAAACGTCTGTTTCTTCTCTTAATCTTTCTAATTGTTTCAGTAAGAAAATATGGTGGGTAGCTATGGAGCGATAAGACATTAAAAGCAGTAGCATTTTTAATTTTGGTAATATTGTCAGAGCATCTTTCTGTGATACGCTAGAATTAGTTAGCAACGATGGAGGTTTTGTTAAAACTCAGTAAATAGATTCTCATTCGCCGACTTTTATGCTTTCGTTGTTTTTAAATATTCCTTATTTTATGTGAATAGAGTGTTTTATGCCGAAAATTTATAATTACATAAATTTTTTACCAGCAGCTCCGGGATTTTTAATATATCTATACATTATATATAATATTTAATTGCATCCTGATTATAAAAATCATTAGAATGGGTGTTTATATATATGTATATGTAAACACTCATTCTATTGATTTTTATAACCAGGGTGAAACTTGAGAGCTAAAAATATCAATAGAGTGTTTGCTTTAAATTCCTGCCATATATATTTCTGCCTCATATTTCATCTATAATCCGTAATTCTGCCTCAGCCTCTTTTTGAGGCACATTTACAACTCTTGAGGCAGAATTATGGGGTGTATATTTTCTTAGTGAGGCAGGATTAAACTTTGAGACAGGATTACGCCTTTTTGTGAGGCAGGGTTACGGATACATTAATTATGTCGTATATCTGCCAAATATTTATCAATTAACTATTATTATTATTCAGGATTGATTTTTTTTGGGAAAAAGTAGGTACATTCTTTTTCAGATGGCCATCACGTAACCTTTTTTGGAGGGGGGTTGGATCCTATAAAAATTTACACTAAAAACTCTGAAAGTGAATTTGGTGAGTAAGTTCCAAATTTCATTTAAATCGGTTGAGTTGTTTTCGAGCAATACTGAAAAAAAACTTAGAAGGGGGATATTCTAATATGAGCTAGCTATGCTAATATAAATAAGAATTAATTTATCTTTATCAAGGATAACTTTAAGAGAGTGGGGATGAGATACATAACTTTGTTCGCTTTATTGACTGAATAATTTATATGGTGAGACCAATCTAAGTTGTCTGAGAAATACATAAATATGTACATAACATTTTAATATTATTGTTATATCAAGGAATGACATTTAGGCAATTGTAATTTACAATAACATTTCTTTTACTAATTAAAATTCGTTTGGTTTTATTGAGATTTAGTTTGATATTTTGTTTTGTCTAAGTGCAATTTATTTAATCGTTTGCTGAATTAGTTATGCGTCGTGATATTTGAGATAATATCATCAGCATATCTGTAGATGACGTTAGAATCGAAAATGGTGTTTACTTCATTTTTACACTTGTTTTTAAATAGCTTTTATGACAAATAAATATTTATCCATAGACTAAAGAATATTATAGAGTGCTTACTGCCTATTCTTCGCTATATAAAAAGTTGAAGCCAAGTTCTATGTAAAAGTTCTACAAAATCAATATGTTGGATCATGGTTTGTATAGTTTGTATAATAATCTCTCTCTCAGTCAGGTGGCGTGAAAAAGCGCTGCTATGGTCACTATGTTTGCATCTGCAAGTATTTGGACTGTCCATTCCTTATTGTCTTTTTCCATGCTACTGCTAGCCTTCCTCTTCGCCTAGTTTCTTCTAGTGATCCCTGAATAATCTCTTTATCAAAATCATCTCGCCTCATGACATGCTTAAAGTAACGCAGTTTCCTATGTATATTTGACCAAAAGATTATATTTTTTGCAATGTTATATAAAAGTTTTAGAACAAAATGTAATATGTATATCTAGCTAGTTGGATATATTTTAGAACAGAAATAACAATTACATATAAATATACGATGCCAAAAGTAAACGAATATTTGTGATCATTTGGACTTGTATTTCTTCCACATTCAACTATTTTATGCCGGATATTGATCGGCTGGTTAATAACTTAATTTTCTCCAAGTTGCTCAATATTTGGAACTGGAGTTTAAAGCAACTTTTTTTGTAACTGTGATCGTGTAACGCATCCAGCAACCGTAATGTAAAATATTAGTCTGCTTGTTGTTCAGACAACGAGTTTAAAAGTTACTTAGAGGAACTTTTCATGGAGTTACAACTGCAACGTTCGGTAGTCTAAATCATTGTCTTCTATGTAAAATGTCAACTTTAATTAAATAAGATACGAAATCTACAACACAATTTTAATTCCACATTATCAAAAAGGACACATTCTATTTTGTCTTCTGCTTTCAACAAGTTAAAGATTTTGGTCCAGCCAGACGTTCAGTAGACTTTTTTCTATCTTTGAATAGAAGAATAATGCACCAGCAGGCTGACAAATACAGAAACTCAACTTTCCTTAAATACTAGCGGCAGACTCTCAGATAGATGCAATGTAAAACTCCATGCAATCTTCTTTTTTTTGGTTCCACGATCATAAAACTAAAAATAACGTTATTTTTACTGGCTTCAAATCGGGTCTTCGGATTTTATCAAAACATCCAGTTAACCAAGACGACCAGGCCGGCACTACCATATAAAAATACCTTCATAAAATCAAGATCATCACAAAGAGTGTCACCTTCCAATAGATCTAAGGCAATGAGACCACCGACCAGTCATGACTCCTGGCGTGACATAAGGCGTTTCATTTATTCAAGACCAATCTTAACGGTTTCCTTTGAGAACCGATGAACATCCAGAGCTGCATCCTACTTGGAACCAAGACCTTCGTGCTATTTCTTTCATGAACTACATTTAACCCTCCGATTAAGAAGTCTGACCAAAATTCTATAAAAAAAGAAACACCACCAACTACTACAACGATCTCCGTGATTCTATCACACTTTACTTTTTGGACGGATTGTTCGGTCATGGACAGCACGAATAGCGGTGGAGGTGGCTTTATTTGTGAAGGCAACTATATTGGCGAAGGTGGTGCCCCTGTGGGCAGATTCTGCTCTAGCTTCTTAGCTGAACGACGGAGGTGTCGAAAACGACTTCAGATGCACGCCCCAAGTTTCACTACCCTATAGTATTCTCTATGGTATTATTATGATAATTGTCGTTTTTTTCTATTGGTTCAGTGCCATATTTAATATCTAGTAAAATTAGAAAATGTTCTATTAACCTTCTACTAATGTGGTTTAACGGTTTCTGATTTTATAAATAGAGGAGCAATTCTACTTAGTTTGTTAGAATGAGTTATGTGTTCAGATCAGGAGTTTCAGTTTTTCGTCAATTTACAGCTTATTGAATTACATATTTCAAAGTTCCAGTGTTTTAATTTATGATCTGATAACTCTACCTACATTCTAATCTTGTACATAAATATGTAACAATTAAATACATTGTTTTTTAACCAAATGTATGCTATTTATTTTAGCTAAAATATTTATATGTTTATATAGCATTATCAATTGGTCACGCATCCATTAAAAAAATCGAATTCCGTGCTTCTTTAACTGTATTATTTTGTATCTATACATAAATAAAAATGTTTTGTTCTATATAAATGTATTTTGAAAGTTGTATAATTAAATCTAATACATCTTCTGGCACGAATATTTAACTGAAAAATTGTTTTCTAGGGTGCTAGGTCAGGTCCAAAGAGGTCCATTTTAACCAGAAGCGTTGGAAAATGTATAAAAAAATGTTAGACATAAACGGAAGCATTTTATTCCATATAAATGTATTTTAAAAATGGTAGAATTAAAGCTGATACATGTGATAATAGCACTAATATTTAACTTCAAATGTGTTTCCTGATGGCGCTGGATCAGGGCTAAAATGGTGCAGAATGGTTCTGAGAGGTACTGTGAGCTATTTTGGCAGGTCCTTGAGGTCTAATTATGGCTCCAGTGAGCACAATATCTCATTATTAGATATATATATATTTATTTATTTATTTATATTTAAACCAATTTTAATGGGTTACCAAGCTTCTGGTGCCATATTTTAACCTCAGACACCTTATAAAATAGCTTCAAATAGCTCTCAGAACTTGGCGCTAAAAGGATCCAACAGTGTTTTTTAAATCTAAAAATTAGAATTAGAATTACATGCTGGAAATAAGGATCATTCCAATAGCTTCAAAACAGCTCTCAAAGTAACCGCCAGTACTCATTCTGTGAGCTACTGGACTCTATTTTAACCAGGTTACAGAGGATAAATGTGACACCAGAAGTTCAGTAACCCATTAAAATTGGTTTAATAAGATAAACAATCTTTAGAATCTAAAGTGAGATATTGGACTGATTGGAGCCACCTTCTGAACTCAAGGACTTGTCAAAATAACTCACAGTATCTCTCAAAACCATTCTGGATCACTTTAGCCCCAGACCTTACACCATTAGGTGCGAGATAAATTTGCTAACGTTCCTTGTTTCTATTCTACATTGACGTATCTAGCAACAACAGTTACTAAGAGAAATGTATATGAAATAAATAACTATGGTTTCATGTGGTCAAATAACCATAAATCATAGTTGTGTATCAAATATTTGTAAAAATAGCTTGTTCCTATAAAATTTTGGTGTTTCTAGAAATATTTGCTAAGTGAAAAGTTAATTAAAAGAAAATTCATGTATGGTAACAGTTATTAAGAGAAGTGTAAAATAAAAGATATTATACGGTAACTAAGGTTTCATATGGTCAAATAACCATTAACCATAGTTTTGGGTCAAATATGTGTAAAAATAGCTTTTATTGGTATTTAACCACATGAAATCTTAGTTACCGTATATGAATTTTTTAAATTAACTTTCCACTTAGCAACTCAACTGTTTCTAGGGACAACGAAATTGCATAAAACAAGCTACTTTTACAAATATTGATACACAACTAGGATTTATGGTTGTTTAACCAGATAAAACCTTAGTGTCTATACATGAACGTTTATTTCATATACATTTCTCATGGAAACTGTTGCAAGGGACGCCAATATTGCATAGCAACCATAAACTTTTACAACGATATCTACCAAACTGGTCACATCCCACAAGACTTAATGTAATCTGTCTTTATAAAAATTCCAAAGAAACCAAAAGCAACAGAATGTAGCGACTTTAGAACTATAAGCTTAATGAACCATATCATGAAGTTGATTCTAAAAGTTATTCTTGAAAGAAACAACAACAAAATCGA
>JAUYWI010099716.1:0-11623 GCA_034780595.1 Parotoplana pacifica | reverse complement strand
TAGATGTTTCTGTGGTTGATAAAAATACATTGATATTCTCTATGGCATACTTATATCATATCGAGTCCGCTTACTTACTGACTCCCCCTCGTATTTATACATTAAAATAGTATAAGTTTTCTTGGTGTTTAAATCATAATTTAAATGTGTTAATAGACTAAATTTAGTCTTCTTGAAATTGGATGTGTTAATGCAGTGCCATGGAAAAGATGAATATATGCATAGATCGTTAATTTGAACGAGAAAACCTGTAGTATCAACTACTTTCGTCTGGGTTTTATAATAATACGATAAGATTTGGCAAGTCTATCAAAAACACTATTGTCTTTTTCTTCAATAACTAAAGAACTGTTGGCAGGCACAAATTCATATTCCATGCAAAAATGAATCATAAAAAGAAACAGAGTATTTTTGGCAGCCATTTCTCCAAGACATCCGCGTTTACCGAAACCAAATGGAGCCCATCCGGCCATTTTGGGTCGAACCTCCACAGTTTTCTGTTTGCCATCCAATTCCTTCTCAATTAGAAAACGTTCGGGTCGAAACTCTTCAGCATCATCCCCCCAATATTTCCTGTCAAAGTGAAACGCATAGATATTCAGGTGAACCTGTGTATCTTTCGGAATGTCATAGCCACCAAGTTTGCACTTCTCCATGGCACGGTGGGGAAGGGTTCGAGGCAGCACGGAGCTGTAGCGAAGAACTTCTTGATGAAGCGCAGTTGCATAGGGAAGTGACGCTTTCCAAGCTATGCTTGGGACAGATTCGTTTTGGCTGTGAATAAACACTGATATTTCTTGATATAACTTTTCTTGCACATCTGTATGCAAGGCTAAAAGACCAAGTAACCAATAAAGAAGGGAGGATGTTGTATCGCTGCCAGCTGAGAATAAATCAAGAAGAGTTTGACGAATATGAACATCTTGAAAGTAATCAATTCTAAAAATAAATACACAAAATAATAACATATGTTTATCTATTTTTTATTAAAGTGATTTATTTTATATATTAATACTGGCAAGTAGAATAGTATTTAATCTTAATTTAAAACATACATACCTACTTGTTATGAAGTAAATCAAAGCACTTTTATAGCCAATAGTTTTCAGCATAGAAAAATATATGAGTGACCCTACGGCCCCGTCAAAATAGTATCTATGTAAGCTATAAAGAGAGTCAAAAGGAACTCACTTTATTTCATTCCGGCCATCTTCAGTGTATTGCTCTTTCTCATGAATGAAGAAATCGATAAAATCTCTTAAATTCTCCGAATCGTAGCTTTCACGATGGTCATTTATTTTTTTCTGTAAGAACTTTACGAGGTTCTCATAATCATTCATCAACGATTTAACAGCGGGCAGTGGAAACTTGCAAAACCAGGTACAAATTCAAGAGGTATAAAATACTAAAAGAAAGAAAAAACAGATAATTACGTATATGTTGGGGCAGAGATGATAACAGAAATTATGAAAGAATTTTGAAATACAGTTTTGGTAATAAATCTATTGTAAAATTGTGAGAACCATGGAGGAAGTAAATACAGAGATTCCACTCGTAAATTTCGATATCTATGTTTATATTTTAGAGATGGTAGGTATCATATCTATGTCTAGATACCTTTTAACAAAGCGAAAATAAGAGTAAATGTATTTTTTAGCATAACTTTTTGCACCGTATTATTTCTACAAAATATTTCACTTTTATAACCTACACAAGTAATTTACACACAAATTGAATCATTTCTCAACTGCTTTATTTCAAAAATGGTAAGTGGGACCGGACCCTCTGTATTTACTTCCCCTATGAATGGGACCTCTGTATTTACTTCCTCTATGAGTAGGACCTCTGTATTTTCTTCCTCTCTGAGTGGGACCTCCGTATTTTCTTCCTCTCTGAGTGGGACCCTCTGTATTTACTTCCCCTATGAATGGGACCTCTGTATTTACTTCCTCTCTGAGTGGGACCTCTGTATTTTCTTCCTCTCTGAGTGGGAACTCAGTATTTTCTTCCTCTATGAGTGGGACCTCTGTATTTACTTCCCCTATGAATGGGACCTCTGTATTTTCTTCCTCTATGAATGGGACCTCCGTATTTACTTCCTCTATGAGTGGGACCTCTGTATTTACTTCCTCTATGAGTGGGACCTCTGCATTTACTTCCTCTATGAATGGGACCTCTGTATTTTCTTCCTCTATGGGGTCAAAAAGGGCACTTATGCAGTTTAGACTCAATATTTGCAGCTCTCTGTGTCATTTGTTTGTGTCTTTTTAAGAAATAATTTTGTCAGAAAAAACATACTTATCTACATACATTCAGTCTCAGTCAAAAGTTTGGAACATTTGTTTTTAAAAATTAAAACTAAAGTAAGCGTAATTCAAAAATGTGGAAGTATTAAGTTGAGATGTATGTACAGTCCAGATCCAGGACTGTTATTTTATCTTATCCAAAGTATGTAGTTAACTACGGAATTTTCTTTTTTCTCTCTTCTGAATCCTTTATTTCTCATAGAATTGAGGGCTCTACAAACGAGCACACCTAGGAAATCTTGATGGGGGCGGGGGTCACGGCCCCTTCTGGATCCGGGCCTTGACATTGGAGAAACGTCAAACTTTACTTATATTCAATACACACCATTTGGAGCGGTGGTATAATACGTATACGACAAGAGAACGTGTCTGCTTACTTTTCTAAAATTATCCCGAGATCTCTTCATTAAATCGTTGAGATAGACAAATTCGGGATCTTCAAATGACTCATAGGTTGCTCCATAAACCATTCCACAGATGTTGCTATAGGTCAGGAGGGCCAACAGATCACCTGGATCAACAGCAACGGTGGCAATTTCTTCGGGGCTTCGCTTTGAAAGCGCTTGTTTCACGATTTCAAAAGGAATTTCAATATACTTCTGAGATCGCTTTGAGTCCATTGCGAATTTACGCAAGGCACTGTGGGCAATTTTGCGGTGCAAAGTGAATCGAGGTCCGGGATCAGCCATTGCGATGTCATTACCTCCCTCAGTTAAAAGGATAACTAAAATAGATATGACAAGTAAGCCAAAGGTTGTTGTTCCCATGGTGTTTGTAAATAATTAAGAAATTATTACTACTTGGAAGTAGTAGTATTATATTTAATCATAATTTTAATAAAAATGCCATCACAGATTTTTGTGAAAACAGCTTTGCTGTGAACTATAGGATCAGGCTACTTACACGTTTTTATCTTGATTCTTCCAGCTAATTCATTGGGATACTGTGACACCAGGGCTTCAACAGCAGTGTCGTAGTCATTGACAACAACCGCCGGTGTGGGGCCACAATGAAACAAAATAACATCGCCGTATTTCTCTCTCAATTCTCCGGCCATCTTTTTGTAGCCCAAGGGTTGTAGCATAACGAGATTGCCAACCAATGGCCATGGTGTAGGTCCTGGGGGAAGATTTCCTTCCGAGGTTCTTTTTTTTGGTTAATTTGCGAATGATGAGAATCACAATCAGCGATGCCAGAAGATAACAGATTGTATCGCTTATTTCGAGATTAAACAAAAGCATTTCCAAATAGGATAGAGTTAGCTAATATAACAAGAAAATGCAACCAAAAACATTCAATGTAGACCGATCTGGTGGACTGTTTCACTGTCGCTAAACTAAGTTGCATACCCTTCGGTAGTGCAGATTCCTGCCACCTATGCATATTGATCGTGTATTCCTTGCTGTGCACAGTTCTTCCCGTATTTGCTATCTGCCACACCCCACTTAGGTGACCTACTTCGTAATTATTGAAAATTAACAATCATTTTCTATTGTTTAGCACATAGAGAGGCAAGAAATCAAAGACGTTACATAGTTAGGCTAGACGGATTGTTTACAATTTAGTTTATGCTTTATGTTGGCAAAATATATTATATTTTCCAAATTTATAAATAGGCTACAATCACTATAGATACATGACAGTTATTGATTAATTTAGCCATGTCATTTTTTCCATACATTGTGCTGAGGATATTAATATGTGTGAATTACATACATAACTGTACCTACCCCCCCCCCCAATATCTACTAAGTAAGTTCTAGAATGAAAGTTACAGGTACATATGGAAAATAGGTAAAATGTGTTTGGATTTCCTTAAAAATGGAATTCCAGTATACCAAACACATTACTCACGCATCTCTAGTGGTTTAGTTATCAAGCATATCATGCTAGATGGAGTAAATCAAAGAAAATCATCGTCAAAATCTCTTTTCAAAGAAAAATTAACAGTAACAATACAAAAGACGTTACCACTGGGAGCCTCTAAAAAGTGTCTATTTTGTTTTTTAAATATTTTACAGCTTTCATCCATTAAATATATATAATTTAGTTATTTTAATGAATAATATTTTGAACAACTGCTACCAAATAGAGAAAAACAGCGAAATAATATCAACTTTTTATTTGTTTAGATTAAGGCTCGAAATGGTAAAAATAAATTGATTAAAAACAGTATTATACACCATTTATTAAATAATTAGATCTATTTTCCCTCAAATAGTTGAGTAATTTTCCTTATTCTTTGTCTATTTTATGTAAATCAACTTTTATCGAGAAATTTTGGTATGGCGGCCATCTTGACTGCTGAAAATTAAAAATAAAAAGTACCTCCTTACCTCCAAGCAAAGACGTTATTTAGTTAATAAATGAATACCTACAGAATATTGTTTGTATACATATTATCTACAAGCATTTAAGTTTTAATTTACCCTTGAATATTTAATATTTCGTGATTAAATAAAACAACTTATTTTTTGCCAAACACAAACAAAGAAAATTCATTGGTTGGCTCAAATGAAGCACCGAAAACAAATCCATCTTGTGTGTAAATCGCTTACTGCTCTCTATCTGCCTCTGAACAGTATAATTAGAATCTGTGAAAGAAACTCTATGGTTTAGAGTATTTTATGTCAAAACCATAGATATTAACTTATAAATAATTTCATATCTATGGTCAGAACAAAGAAATTAAAATTATCGCACCGATAGGATACTTTTAAATTTCTTTGTTGCCGCATTCACCACACACAGTGATCGTTGTAGGCCCTGGATTTGCTCCTACTAAGTCTCCGGTCACAACAGTTTTAGAGGTACAAATATCTCACCTCGGGGAACTTGGACATCCAGTGACGCACCACATTGAGAATGCGCATGGCCGCCGCCGTGGCCAGCACCTGATAGCGCCTGGATTGCAGATTGTTGGGCTGTCGGAAGCCGGCGCTCTGTCCAAAACAACGCATCAGGTACTGGCTGTCCTGGGGGTTGGCGGAGCCGGCTGTATCGGCGGCAAATGCATGGGCCGCCATCGTGTTGCTGCATCTGAAACAATAGGGGGGGTGGCGGTCGTATAGTACCCGTTGCCTAGGTGATAGCGCCGTGCAGCGCAATCCAATAAGAAACTACACAAAGTTGCATATTATCACAAACTACACAAAGTAACAGTCAACAAGTTGCGTATCAAGAAAGAAATTGCAATCCAATATTTCTTGAGTAAGAGAAATGCTTTCATTGACATCAAAGTAAAAGAAATGCTTTCATTGACCTCAAAGTAAGAGAAATGCTTTCATAGACATCAAAGTAAGAGAAATGCTTTCATAGACATCAAAGTAAGAGAAATGCTTTCATTGACATCAAAGTAAGAGAAATGCTTTCATAGACATCAAAGTAAGAGAAATGCTTTCATAGACATCAAAGTAAGAGAAAGTCTGCTTCGTGGAATCAGCAGCCTGGGTGGTTAGCACATTGGACCAGCTGCCCTTAGGTCGTGGGTTCAAATCCGCTCTGTGACGAGTAGAATATTGAATTGGTTCAATTACGAACACCAGACCCCGTCTAGCTTGCAGCCTGGGAGGCTAACCTAATTTTTGGTTCCCAAAATGTTCCTAATACGGCCTTTGAGTTCATTAGACTTCTTTGGAGGAAGACAATAGTTTTATTCTTTCAACAATAATTCTTCTGGCTGACCTTAGACGTTCAAATCCCCCTCCCCTTTTAAATGAAGTAATTAACTTTAATATTATGTTCATTTATAACAAATAACTCCACTTAGAAACCACAAAAATATTAAAATAAATCGCCAAGATCAAAGCAAACCCATCATCACCAGAGTGACAAGATTACCGTCTGGTGGATCGTCTTGATGACGTCACAACAGCTCCCGCTTTGGTCTTGAGCGGTGGTGATGAGTCCCGGACAGGGGCGATGCTGCAGCGGGCCGACATGTTCATCAGTTCAGGGTCGGGGCAGGAGAAGGCAGAGGGCCGCTTCTGTTTGCGTCCACCACAGGGCACATTGGGAACGCCAGACCCTGGAAATAAACAGAATGGACCTATGTACACAGTAATTCATTTTGTTTGAGTGAAGTGCCTAGATAAGTAATGGTTTGAGATATTCACAATTTCGTAAACAAAGTTATTTAAGGCTGGCCTTTGTAGTAAAAAAGGGCTAACCATTTGACGATAGAAAATGCCAACAATTCGTGCTATTTCTGCTACTTACAAGTAGTATAATGAAATAAATAGATTATAAGGGACAAAGGATCAATGATGGCCAGATCATCCAATTGGTGTTTTTTTAAGAAAAAAGAAGAAAAGGAAAAAGAAACACTTTTAAATAAAACTAAGATTTAGATGATAAATTATTTACGTTTTTACTCTCACAGTTTAAACTCAAGTGAATTATAATTCTACAAAAATGACAAGTAAGTCACTTGAGTTTAAATTGTGAAGACATTTTCGTATTGAGAAAGTTTATCAACCATCCTTCTTACATGACACGACAGAGGCCCGTGGCTGGTTCGTCATCTGCAGCAACTTCTTGCCGTTCTCCTTGGCCGATTCCTGCTCACCAGCGTCCACGGCACTTGGGGCAGCAATGTCTGTGACGTCAACATCGACCACCTGCGTCGTGATGGAGATGGAAGGGGTGGCCAGCTCGATATATCCGGGTAGAGGTGTCTAGAATCGTTGACCAAGTAAGAAATATAAAATATTCATTTCATAAGAGATTAAGGTAAACAAAACTTCACTGGGTGAGTCAAACTGTGTCATTTTTATTTTTTTTAAATATTATGTACAACATTACTTGCAAGTAGTATATATAAAAATTATGATAAAATACAATACTACTTGCAAGTAGTAATATGGTAAAAAAAATTAACTAAATTATACCGTGGGAGTTGACAGTGACTGAGTGCGAGCTGACAGCAGTGATTTGCCCGAGGTGTAGAAGAAAGGGGACCGAAATCCTTTGCTGCCCGGTGTATTGGGGCCCATGGGGGAACGCAGTGGAGACGTGGCTACCTTGGGACCACCCGGTGCGCTGCTGGGCGACAAGGTTTTGTGGTCCAGAAGTTTGGTCTCCGGTATTTTCATTGGTTGCACCTTCAATGTAGACAGAACATAGACACTCAATCACTAGAAAATACTAAGGGAACATTTACCAATCAAATACTTTTTAAAATAACGATCAAATCTATGTAATTATACTGCATTTTATTGTACACGCAAGCTGAATTGAAGGTACCGTCTACTTCTGAATAATGTCAACCCCTCGCCCGGTTCTCAAACTTGGAATACAAAAATAATAAATGAAAAACATTTCTTAAAAATGGCTACAGTTTATAAGGTCCAAAAAATCTATTTATCCTCTCATACTACTCACAAGTAGTAAAACGATAAAATTTTAAAAAGTACAAATGTTTCAAGTGTTTACTTCATATTTGATTGGCTTTATGCCCGAGTGCAGCTGCTTGTTGGGGCTAGCGGGCAGTGAAATGGCGTCTTTGTCAAAGAGGAAGTCACACGGGGGCATAATGGTACGTCTGGTAGAGCACGGAGACGTGGGAGCACTCGGTGCGTGAGCTGCCAATTAGAGCGAGGAGAGAGCGATTTAGAGAGTGGAGAAAGAATAATGCGAAAGAATTTGTAATTACTTCAAAGTCGGGCAGCCCAAATCTCATTTTGGACCAAAATTGTTTTGACGTATAAAGTTTTTCATGGGTTAAACATGTTCTCCATATGTTCAGCATTATAAAATCACCTGCTGATACTCTGTTAGACTGGAACATTTTTGTGTAGGCGTATTTTCAAAATGGACGATTTTGTACATGTTAATCAGTATAGCAGCAACAAATGTATTACGACCTAATAGGAATATGTACCCGATCTACAAAAAAAGCAAATTATCAAGGTCACATGGAGTCAACTTATGACGTCATAGACTATTTTTAGCCAGAAGGGTGGGAAATGTATAAAAATGAATTTAGACATAAATAGAAACATTTTGTTCCATATAAATGTAATTTGAAACTTGTAGATATACGGCTGAGACATCTTCTGGTGGCAATATTTGACTTAAAAACTGTTTTCTGGTGGTGCTAGGTCAGGGCCAAAGAGGTCCTCCTGAGAGTTTCAGTTAACAATTTTGGCAGGTCCTGGAGGCCAGAATATGGCTCCTATCAGCCCAATATTTCGTTTTTATATTCTAAATTATAATCTTCAGTTGCTATATTTTAGCCACTGTGATATTATAAAACATCTTCCAATAGCTCTCAGAACCAATAATATGGCATCAAAAGGATACACAATTGTTTTGAGAATTTAAAAGTGAGATATCTAGCTGATCTGTATCCACCCACATGCTGCCTATAAGAATCACTCAAATAGCATCCAAAACAGCTCTCAAAGTGGCCAGTGCTGGTTCTGAGAGCTACTGGAAGCTATTTTAGCTGGTCCCAGAGGCAAAAATATGGCACTGGAAGCTTGTTGGTAACCCATTAAAATTGGTTTAAACAGATAAACACTTTTCATTAGAATCTAAAACTGAGCTATTGGGCCGATTGAAGTCACATTCTGGCCGCTAGGACCTGCCAAAATAGCTCAGTGAACCTCTCAGAACCATTCTGGACCGCTTTGGCCCTGACCTAGCCGCCGAATATCTACAACTTTCAAAATACATTTATATGGAACAAAATGTTTCCATTTATGTCTAAATTCATTTTACACATTTACCACGCTTCTGGCCAAAAATATTCTATGACGTCATAAGTTAACCCCGTGTGACCTTGATAATTTGCTTTTTTTGTAGATCGGGTACATATTCCTATTAGCTTGTAATAACATTTGTGGGCGCTGTACCGCTTGTTTTCTGCAGTAAAGATTTATTCTACATATGTACAAAATCGGCCATGTTGAAAATACGCCTACGCAAAATGCTCCAGGCTGACAGTGTCAGCAGATAATTTTATAACAAGGATCACCTCACTGGCTGCAGGACTATTAGTAATTTAGAATAAGAAAGACAACAAAATCAAATAGTTTCCAAGATAAGCAAAATTGATTGCTTTGCAGCCTACATTGAAAAAATCATCTCAAAGGTCTTTGTAATACACAAATGTCTTTTTAACTTATTCTAAATTATTGATCTTGATCTGTCAATAATGGTAAATACCGTTGTTTGACAAAGTCAATCGATTCTTCGAGAAGAATTTTGCAGCTCATTTCCGAAAATTTGGTGACAAACGCAGTATTGCTAGAAAGACCGAATCGAATATGAAGAATACGAAAATTAGGATTTTGCTCGGTTTTAGGCCCTTTGGGACAATTAGAAAACCTTAAACGATCCTTCCAATGTTAAACTCCTATCTCCTAAAACTTCTATTAATGTTGAAAGCAATTAAAAATGTTGTGGTCCTACGTTCAAGGAAATATCTTTCCGAAAAATATTTTATGTTATTTTTTTAATTAAAATTAATCACTACTTACAAGTAGTTTCCATGAAAAATAGATAACTTTAATAAAAATATGAACTGATTGGAAAAACAATTTTATACTTCCAACCAGTCTTACATATTTGGTCAATCAATTTGAATCGGAGCAAGCTCGCTTTCGGATCTGTCATCGACTCGTCACTGGTGCATCCAGGCACCAAAACACTCGGCACCCCCGGAGCGGAATCTGATTGGCTGCTAGCCAATGAGGACGGAGGCACCATCATCGAGTCGGTGCTGCAGGTGCCGCCACTGGTCCAGGATTTCTACAAAAGCATCAGGGGTCGAATTGTAGGGAAAACATTTGGAATCAAAAGAAACGCAATTTTTTGTCTGTCATTCTCCATAAAATCGGTTTTCTTTTGATACCAAATATAGCTCTGTTATATTTAGTAATTCCAGGTTTGATCGTTTTCAGTGAAATTTGACTCGCCTATGTATAATAATAGGAAATATAACACCGAAGAACAAACGTTTGAGCGTGTAATAGCAGAGCTACTCCATCCATTATTCCTCAAGATGAGACTTGGGGGTATTGTTATGACCCAGAATGTAAATTACAATCTGCTCATTGGGTAGCAAAGGGTCAGCTCCCTCCCCCAGTGCTGTTAAAGAGATGGTGGCAACCTTTGCTAGGCCTCAAGGTCATCTAATCACGATTTCAGTGACACAACAACTCTTTTCTTTTACTTATTATAATCATGTCTCTCCAATAGTCACACGTACTACTCATGTGATTGCATAATAAAGCAAATTGGACGCTTTTGGGGGAATAATTCACATTTTTATTGCACTTTTAGAATTCGGTCACCCATAAATCTGAAACGCTTTGACATTTTCACTATGTCTTAGATCTTTCTATAAGTTAATAAAATGCATCGTTATTATACATAGATTCGTGTAGATTATACGAACTTATTGAAGCAAACTCGTATTTTGCTATGAGAATCAGTAGATTTAGTGGCGCAGAAGTCGCCCCCCATGGAGATATTAACGAAATCTGCTAATAAATTAAAATAAACTGAATAAAAATACATACATAATATAAATTGCTTTGAAATTTATTAATTTAAAAAAATTGGTTGTTTTTACTGATGTGATTGCGATCCATCTTTATGGACTGTATCCAATTCAACTACCAATCACCCAAGGGACAAATAAAGTCGAAAACCCTCCAAAGTGTGCTGCACAGTGCCAAACACAATAAGCAGCCGAGTGGGTAGCGCGCTGGACTACGGATCGGGAGGTACCCGGTTCGAGCACCGGTCGTGGCACACTTTAACTTACTTGGTGGATCGGGTTCTGAAAGTGCTCAGGGACTAGACAACCCCCCCCCCCTCCGTGAAGAGGTTGTCTCCAGCGATCAATATGTGCTGCCTCCCATGGAGTAATGATACTACAAAGTATTTGGGAAACAGCCCAGTTAAAAGGGCTCTTAAATTGTGTGATGACATCCCTCGATGTCCCAATGTGGGGATAGATTTCCTCGGAGTGTCGCTACTCGAAGAAGAAACGTTGTCGTCAAATTTCGAGATAGAACCGCAAATATTAACATTCTTCAGACTATTCGACGGTATTCGAGCTCCGACTACCCTACCAATTTTGACTACGGCGCATCTAATGACGCAAGAACCATGAAAGACTTCTTGGGCTATCACCAATGTCCAACATGAGTTATCTTTTGAAAATGTAAATTGTCCAAAAACTTCGATAACAATTAAAAGTATAAAAAAGTAGAAATTTGTGGTTCCGTTTTCGGACTTTTATCAGTTTGTAGAGGCTATCCTTCAGAACCAATTTCTCTTTTGTTGGTGTTCTTAGAATCCTA
>JAUYWI010099705.1:0-11623 GCA_034780595.1 Parotoplana pacifica | reverse complement strand
CATGAACCTCCCTAAATTACATACCACCTTTTTGGAAGATCATTGTCTTTGTAGTGTCAATGTCTACCTCCATTTCGAGTTCCGTCCCATCCAGCGCATTACTACTGACCTGAACAGTTCACCTTGTAGCAGTTTCGACACTTGTAGTTCGAGCTAGTAGACTTCGTCGTCTGTTATAAGATTGGGTGTAAAAATTCGCAAAATTGAAATGTTTAGTCTAAGCTAAATCATATTTGTGTTCATACTACCTAATGTTCACCCCTATTTAATTATGATATTTTTTCAAATTTATACAAATTTACCAACAGGATGGAGCGTAAGGCGTAAGTAACCTTGGCCAATTATGAACGAAAATGTTATTAATTAATAAATATTTACATTAATAAGAAATTATTAACTGATATACAAATATAAATATTATCAGTCATGGGCGATTTACATTTTAAGTTCAAAATGTCAGCTTTCTTCTTGAATACAGAGTCTGCACCATTTTGCTACATTATGGTACTATGACAAATGTCAGATAACAGTCATATCATTGTTAAGTGCAGTAAACTCTTCATTTATAAAATTAAGAAGCTGATCTAATGTCTGTTGTGTTCTTTTGTACAGTTTTCCTTTAAAATACCCAATACTGCGAAATCACGTGGTGTAATGTCTGGGGACCATGGAGACCATTCAATGGTGCCCCTTCGTCCTATCCAGAATGAAAAAGTAATGTCCAGATAGATGTATGGGTGCTCCATCTTGCATCTGACCGATCAATCAATGGCATCTCAAAATAGTTGTCTAGATTTCATTTTAGTATTATTTTTGTTCACAATTGGCCAAGGTTACGTACGTAATTGGATAAGTTTACTGACGCCCCACCCTGTACATTTAAGAAACTTTAGGCTTTTAATTCCGATATTCCGTATTTTTGGAATATTGATTACCTAATGTCAAATCGTGTTTTTATTCATGTTAAACATTTGTTTTCAAATCGAATATAAAAAGGTTTTAACGCCCACTATGGGATGTTTTTTTATCAGGGTTAACCAATGACAATCTGATTTTATTTAGAAAAAATATTTTTTTCAATTATTTTTCAGTGGAAAGATGAAATTGAGGTTTTTTTGTTCCAATGATACTATATTCTTAGAAAAGTATTGTTTAATCTGCTAACAGGTTTAATATGGTAATCTTTTAGAAATAAGAAAAAATATAACATTAAAAAAATTGAGCTGCGATATTTTTTGGTAATTCTATTCTAATAGTATGTCTCTATAAATGATAATTGGATTACAAAATAATGAAATGTAAAGTAAAGAGATACGCTACTTCTGACTCTAAAAATGTTGTTTTTTATTAAAGGTATGTACTATCTATTGATCTATTAATATTAATCTAATTTGAAATCTATATAATCTATTTGGGTAAAGGTCAAATCTGAATGAAGAAAATATTTACAATGCGCGTCACCATGTAGCCCATATTGCTCAGCAGATCTACATATATCTATTTGACAGATGACCAATCATTGGAAATTCTGAAAAAATACGAATATTTGTTCGCGGTCATTTAAATTCCTTGATCAAGGAATTTCACGACGCGCCGAAACAATAGTGTTTATGTTACATAAATTGCTGATTAATTCAAATTGTTTGCCTAATTCATTTGTTTTGTTGATTTGGTTGTAAATAAATTTGGAGATTTGTTTAAAATTTGTTTGAAATTCCTTTTCTATATCATAAGTACAAATTTGTTTTGAATAATATGTATACTATTTTTGTTAGTTTTACTTTATATAATTTTTATTTAAATTTGTTTGATAATTATAATGTAAACAAAGCTATTTCTAATGACCGTGGTACGGAATTAAGAAAAATATTATTGAAAGTCCAAATTTCCAAAATATAATTTCTGAAATCCAAACGTTTAAGTTAAAGTACCGATTTAACAAAATAAAGTTTGGGTCACTTTGTAGGGAAGTAAGCACTTGGTTTAAATGTAACAAACAAAAGTTTATATTTCCATCCTTTCAAGAAACCAATCGCTACGTGATCTGTGGCAAAGATGAATTAAATGCTCAGTAAAAAAAAACATTCTCATAATGTAAATAAAAACATTAGATAGAAATGTATCGTATATATTCAAAACATGAAGAATCACATGATTTAAATAGATTTTATTATGAATGGATCAGGAGCGTACTATAATAGTTATAGTATGTCCCTAGAATGAATGGATCACATTATATGCAGATTATCATATCTTTGCATGAAATGAAAAAGTAATTAATATTTACATTGTCATCTTTTAACAAATAAATACAATTAAAATATTATTACTACATAGCACCAAACAATTTCAATTTTCTTGTATATAAATCTATATATATTATTCTTTTTATATTCGATCTAACTCATAACACATAAACTAACAGTATTCCACAAAAACAAAATACATTGAGGAGATTTTCTCGAAATTCAGCATAACATAATATAGAGCAGGCTATAGATTGTAAAACAATTTTGGATCATTGTTTAAAAATATTAAATTCCAATATGATTTGAAACAGGATATATATTTTAAGTAAATTTGACTTTTCTTTGGAGATCTTTTAACCAGAAAACTTAAGGATATCATTAGCAACCGAACATATTGATACATGTACATATGTAAACTAATACCAACACCTCGTATATAAATAATAATATAAATCCGTAATCAATGCAACTACCATTCCTTAATCACATATATGACGGCAACTGCTGAAAGATGAAACTTGCACTCAATCTGTGAAGCATCACAATTATCTACCTAAAGTAGAATCAAATATTATGGATATCATAGACAACCCAGAAAAGGTTACGTATGCAAATTCATTGAATCAGAATTAAGAAGAAAAGTAAGTAAATACATACATTCAAACATTTAGAAAGCTTATCTAGACCAAAATGCAGCGAGATCCATGGCAAACAGAATTAAATGTAAAGAGTTCAGGACTATTTTAGACTCCAGTGTGTGGCGCAGAATATTTTAATAAAACTATGAAATCAGACATATAAAAAAAGTAACTCATTTATTAGTACTTGCACCTATAGGGTCTTCAATAGGTATTTTTAGTTTTTACAAATGTTTCGCACTTAAAAAATGTAACTTCTTGCACAGCTTATTTTTTAGGTAGATTTTAGGAAGACGAAAGACATTCTGAGCATGCCAGATGCTTTTTTTATATTGTTACAACACCATTACAATATTATAATTCAAAATAAGGCTTTTTATGATGAATAAGATTTGTTTTCTTTCAGATTTCATAGTCAATTTAACTACTTTATAGAAAATTGTTATAACTAAGCTAAACTCAAGTTTTAGTAAGTAGGTTTATTCAAATTTTAACCCGAAATTCTCATATCCAAAATGAGTAAATGTTGTTTTTAAATGTGTGCCAAGTTTCACAGGCATTGAACTTCTTAAGTACACGAATCATTTGAAAAACAAACAAATTATTGAACACTCTGTACAGTAAGATTACAACACTAGGAAACGTTTGAAACATTTGCAGACATTATGGATAAGTTTGATTCATTTAATTTTCTTAGATAGTAAAACTTCTGAAACCAATTAGGCCTATGTGTTAATAATGTCAAAACGCTTTTGTTATCTGAGAAAATTCGGGAAGACACAGGTGATCGTTTTCAATGTCTTAGAAAAGATGCTGTAGTTAGTGCAACAAAGCCGGACTGCCCCTGTAGCTAGCGGTGTACTGGAATGCCGGCGATGAGGCGGCTGGCATCACGAGGGATTTACCCACCGAATGGCTGCGCGTCAATGGGTACATCTGCATGGCCAGTGCCCGATTGCGTGGGTGGTTCAGAGAGGTGCTGGAGGGCCGTGGAGGTAGCAGGACACACTCATCACTGAGCTGTCGACTCAGAGTGAAGGGCAGAGGGCTGGCAAGGGATCGTTGTCGATAATTCAGGGCAAACTGTACAGAAAATAAAATAAAATTTAACAAATATCAAACAAGGATTCTTTTCAAAACATATAACACGTGGTATGTAAATGGGGTTGGGGTGCCAAATATTTGTCGTTTTATCTCAAAATATGTTAAAAGAAAAGATTGAGTTTGAGAATAATAGAAACAATCACACAACTACTTGTGACCTCTGTCAAGGTTGTGTGAAAACATCATTGATCGGTATACTTTTCTCAAACTGAATCTTTTCTTTTCATATATTTTGAAAAACTGACATTTATTTTGCACCCCCCTCCCTTCCTTAATTGTAATAAATCAATACAAAAATTCCATCATTATGGATAGAGCAACGCAACTGCAAAATTTTCTATTTAATTTTAAAATTATCCAATAGATTTCTCGGAAACGAAATCAACAAACATTACCCCCCAAAATCTTATTTCTCTATGAAGAAAATCGCCGATGCAAATTAAAAATAATATTTTACGCCCAAAAGCTTCTAACTTCTTTTTACAATCTTTACATTGCAGATTGATATGTAACTTACTTTATTGTTGCAGATGAAGCAGTTGGTCACCAGACGGGTCACGTGCGCCATGGCCACCTTCACCTTCTCAATCACATTGTCCACTTTGGCAAAGGTGGCGGCCCGGCCCATGCTGGGTTGCTGCAGGGTAGAATCTATGGCTGCCAATAGCAGTGGCAGGGCTTCCAACTGAGCTATCAGGTCGGTGCGTAGGGCACTCATGGGAATCTGAAGTAAACAAAATTGTATGACATCCAATATCAAGGAGAGAAATGAATAATTCCATTCAATGGTTCTATGGTTGGTTGGTTGGTTCAGTGCCAGACCTGTTACAGGCACCGGCGATCCTGAACTTCCAAAACTTCCTATCTGTAGCAACATGAATGTGTCCCAGTTGTTGAGGCTTTGTAAATAAGTTGTTCTTTGTCTACCACGGTCCCTATTTCCAGTAATCTTCCCAAGTACAGCAAGCTTTTCTAAGTTACCCTGTCTAATCATATGACGGTCTGGTGGTCTTCAATAATGATCTTGTAGTCTTGGCAGCTGCCAGTACTTGTTGATTTGATTTTCTTTCAATCCATGATATATTCACCGTCCTTCTTAAAAACCACATCTCTATGGCTTCTCTCTTTGCTTGCAAGGACGCACTAATATTCCAGTATTCACACCATACGTACGCCTTCAAGATTTATGTTTCTGTTCGTCATTATTATACCAAACTTCTTGAAGGGTTCTTTAAATAAGGCCATTCTTTTTTTGTGATTTCATGATCGTGTTTTCCATCAGATGTAATAGTATAGCCTAAATATTTGAATTTGTGCACTTGTTTGATGTTATTGCCTCATCTGGAAAGATTACAAGGGGGAGTGTGGCCTTTTCTTTGAGATGGTCAGGCATTCCGTTTTTAAAGCATTCAGTTCTAACCCATTTCTTCACTTTTTTCGACAACTGCACCCATAATGTTTTGTAGATTTTTCTCTAAGTCAGCAGATACATTATAGGCATCATAAAACAAATCAAACAAGGACTAAAATTTAACTTACTGTCTGAGTGAACTCATTCAGAGTAGGATACAATTTTTGGGCTTGGGCTGAAAAATGTTCCGCTTGTATAAATAAATCTTGAGTGGTCCTCAAAGTACCCTCGCCTCGAGTGAAAAGATAGATATCGTAAGACAGCGCTAAAAATCAAGGCATTAATAGTTTAAAACTGGGTGGTTAATTTGTTTTGTCAATGGTGAACGCAGACATGTTCTTAATTGTTGCTGCATCCTCCAATTTTAAATCTTTCAGTTATCTATTTTCAATAAATAAAGTCAAATTCTGTTATAAATTTTTATTAATCTATAATTCTTCTATGAATAAATCTTTAAAACCAAATAAAAATTAGGGTGATCACTTTCTTTTTCCAGTACAACATCATAGGTTATCAATTATGAAAAAGAACTATGCTCTTATTAAGTGTCAAACAGTTCAGTACAATTTTGCGTTTAAAGATACTATTAATTAGGTAAGTTCAAAGTTCTTTAGTCTTCAATAAACTTTTAACAAACTAGTAATGCAATAGGGCTCACTTGACATGATCTTGGCTCTTCTAACAATGTCATTATTTGGCTCCTGCCATCTAGCAGCCTCCGAGTCCATTTGGCGTGTAATAACGTGCATCTGTTGGCCAAGTTGAACCATTCGAGAAGGCTCCTGAAAGTATAGCAATGAAACACCAATTCACTACCACATTGGCATTTTTATAACAGATGATGCGTGTATCCGTAGAGGTGTTGTTGAAAACATTAGGTACATAATTACAAGTACTATGTATTTGCCAAAATGTGCTGACAGGAAGGGATAATAAAGCTCAGATTCTGCTAATTAGCCTGTCTGACCATCTAATCCAATTTTAGCCTGCTGAATGTAGAAACGATCTAAAAAGTTACTGAGTGGTTTATGTGAAAATCATAATTTCACATTTTTTATTGGAATATCTTTGTTTCTATACTGAATCGCCGACTTTACTGATTTGTATCTACCTTTTTCATAACTTCACTGAGCATACTCCTAACTTTTTTCTTTTATCTTAACTTCGTATTTAACTTCTAATAACCATTTTCCATACTATTTAATTTAATTTAAAAAACAAATCTTTTTAAAAATCGAAATGGTACAAATCCTTTTAGATTAATTTAATTATTTAGACAGGTTCTTCAGAAAAAAACATATTTGACAGGACAAACTTTATTATCAAAAAAGTTCATCGAAGGATTAATTCACAAAGCTGTACAAATTCAGCTACTAAGTTGTATAATTACTATTTATTAGTGCAATAGTCAATTAACCCTGACAAAAGGTTGGCTTGCAGATCATCCCAAGGACTCACACAATTCCAGAACACTACCCGGCTTCACCCCTGTTAGGGATCGTCAGGTGAACATAGGAAATTTATTAAGTACGGTAAATAAATTTCAGTAAGTTACTGTTTAAAACTCCTTGGACTTATATTAGTCGACACGATAAATTAGTTCTTTCTGCAGCAGCTGAATATTCACTTGTATCTTTCATGCAATTGGTTCTTCAATCAACCGTGGCCATTACATTTCTTACATAAGGAATATGCATTGTTGGTATAAATATAATGATTCCATCATCTCAAATGTTGATTTTGATCTACTTTTTATTTCAAATAGTGTTTATTTAGCCTTTGGCAATAACTAGATTATGGGAAGAGTGACGGTTGTGTACACATAAAACTGGTTAAAACTCCCGCTGGGGGTCCTAAGTCCCCCACCATATTTCTTGTTATTGTTTTGTATTTTAATTTCTTTATATTTTTCATTTCAGACTGGACTGTTTTATGGATTTTGATTTTCGAATAAACTATGTAGATAGTACTTTCAATCACCAAGCTTGACTGATCATTTTATCATGCTTCAGCTTGGGTGTAGAACTAGATGCACATGATTACGTAGATTTGATCTTGAAAAGATGTTGTTTTTATGTTGAAGCCATATATTTTTGCACATCTTTTAGCTGGATTATATTCATTTCTATGGTGTTTGTACTGTCAAAGGTTTGAAAGATTTTAATTTATTATTTTAAAATTTTGTATGTTTCCTGCAGTAAAGATTTCATTCTACTTATATTACATTTTACATATCTGATTGTTAATTGGTTTTTTAATAGGTAGGTATCTTGAATCGTCTTGAGTAAAAATAATAAAATTGACTGTATATTATGATTTCTTACATCAAGTTAATATTTTCCGGGTCATTAAACAAACATTTTAAACTTTTTGTTGGTTAAATCAGTAGGTACTATACCTAAATGAGTTGGAGGCATAATTTAAATTTTACTGTATTTTTCTTTAAAGTTCTCTAAACTGTTTTATATAATTCCGCCTACTCAATTCTTTTTTCATAAAGTTCTAAATAGTTTATGATATAATTGGATACTAACCTCTGGATTGATTTCTGGTTGATAGCTGATGCCTCTCCTATCGACACCATGCCTCTAAAAACACAGATCTCCGTTGTTAGAAATAGATAAGAAGTACAAAATAAACTAAACAAATAAAATATTAATGATGAGGACGTTTTACATGTATTTCTAAGTAAATTCGTGAGTAGAAAATGATGTAGAGGAAATGATATGCGTACTCGGCTTTCCTTACATTATATTAATAATATAAATTTACTTACTAAAAGTAGTTACGTTAGATAAATATGGAAATTTATTAACATTTTATTACAATTTGCTCTTTAACTACATATATTAAGAAAACAGATACATAGTCAGAACAAAGATTTTATAATTGTGCTATTTTAAAGATCAATAAATAAACTTAACATCAGAATGCACATTGAAGATGAAACTGTAAATATTATGATAAAACAGCTTCAGGCGACATCAGGCACATAATTAGTTATTTGATACAAGATAAGAAAAGGATTCTTTCAAAATCACCTTGTGCAAAATACGATTATTCTCCATTTATCACAACTGAATTTGCTTTTTAGAAAAAATTAACAAAAGCATTACACATAGAAAAGGAGTAATATGTACGTTTTTGTCTACGTTCCATAACTCTGTTTTTAGTCAATTTTAGGGTAATCAAAAATAACAATTTTATAAAACTGCTGAATTGGGAGAATTCGTATAAAGTTGTAGGATAAATACAGAATTGGAGAAAGTTAAAAAGAAAGTAAACATAAAATGAAGTAAAAGTGAAACTTACTAGTGCCATTATCTAAGAGTAGAAAATAAAACAAATTATGCAGAAACTATTTAGTCTCAAAGCACAGTTAAGGGACCACTTGACACTGATAGCTAGAAGTAGGTATTACATGGTGAAAAGCCACACTGTAAAATTAAAAAGAGACTTTATTTCCGAGCTTTTGCTCTACACAGAGTATAATCATGGACCAAATAACATAAACTGATAAAGAATAGCTATTAAATACATGTTTGTACAGACGGGATAAATATATAAGATTACGTAATAGATTTAATTTTACAAGTACGTAATCTTAATAGTTTATCCCGTGTGTACTATCTTTTATTTAATAGCTACTCTTTATCAGTTTATGTTATTCTGTACATGCTCTATGCAGAGCGAAAGCTAGGAAATAAACTCTCTTTTTAATCTTACGGTGTGGCTTTTCACAATAATTTCCTTGCAATTTTTAATCATATTTAATATAGTATTACGGGAAGATAGTGAACTCTATGTAATATATGTAGGTATAATCAATGCAATTAGAATGTTTCTTTTAATCCGTCAGCTCATGAGAAATCATGTAGAAAATAATTCTTCTTTGTCGAGTGCAATTTCAATATTTTCAGTATTTTTAAAACTGTGTAGGTATTCAGAAAATCTGATGCTGTACGTGTAGGTATCTGTCGAAATAATAATAAGCCAGATTCAATGAAAAGTGTAAAACTATTAATGTTTCTATACGAATGTCTACATTGTAGATCTATTTGCACATACCAGGTAAGTATGTACATAGTAGACCAATAAAATATATTTTTTAAACAATAATTTCATACAACAAGTAATCCACATGTCCTAAAATATTAACAGCAAACAAAATATTGACAAAAAGAGATGAAATCAGCAGAAGCTTGGAACTGAACATTTTCACTTCACTGATCGCCTGAGCGGTGAACTCGCTGCATTTCCTAATCAACTTAATTAACCTTAATAATATGAGCACCATGAGCTAACCATAGCTTTAAAGCATCTACTAATGTCAGCTGTCAAAATTATTAAAGAGAAGTCACATTCATTCCTGTCAATCAAAGCCTGCCTCTATTGGAAAAACCAAACATTTCTTGTAGCGGTTGATAGTTTACCTACCAGACAGAACAATATCCACTATAGATAAAGCAGATTATGCATCCAGAGAACAGCCAATTGTTATTTAAATCATTAAAACTGTTTAAAGGTTAACCTCGTCACTTTTGAGGCAAGGCAAAACAGATTTAGAACAATATTCCCGGTCCCCCAAAATTAATTCCAAAAGAGACTCAAATTCACAATATTAGTTCAATCTTATGTAAAGAAAGTTAAAAAATAGTTACGTTTCATATAAAGCTAATTTCACGTAATACCATTTAGATTTTAAATCCACAAAGAGAAGAATATTTGTTCAGTATGAGCCATTTAACAAAAAAAATATGAACTTTTATGCTTTGATATGAAATATACGAACATTTTATATTACTCAGGCAATGATTATGCCTGGCTGATGAGGCCCAACAAGGCCGAAACAGCTGTCCTTTGCTATCATTTGTGAGTAATATAGATAAGTAGTATATTTTTATCAAAGTATATATGTTCTTTTATTATTACTCTTAAACACATTAAATAAGGGTAAACTTCGATCTTTTAATCGAATTTTCAATCATAAAAGAACTTAGTTGAAAACAAAAACAAACAAATATTACCAATAAACATAATATCTAATATTTGGCGTAGATCGGAAAGTCTCTTCAAAGTTTATGAATACGATCCAATGAGGTTAACGATATTAGACAAAAAATATTAATTTCTTAACTGGACAAAGCACTTTAGTGTATATTGAATCACAAAGCAGCTTTGGTTTCAGACACGATTTTTTAGATGTTTCAAATGTAGAATAAAATCTTTACTGCAGCTAACATTCAAAATAATAAATACTTTCTGTCAAGCCTTCGACAGCACTAACATCATAGTAATGAATGTAATCCAACCAAAAGATGTGTAAAACTATAAATATGGCTTCAACATAAAAACAACAACTTTTCAAGATTAAATCAAAACTATGTAATCATGTGCATCTTGTTCTACCAAGTTGAAGCATGATAAGATGACCAGTCAAGCTAGGTGGTTGAAAGTACCATCTATCCAAAATGCATAAAACAATACGGTCAGAAATGAAAAACGTAAAATAGTTAAAATGCAAAACAATAACAAGAAATATGGTGCGGGACTTAGGAACCTCAGCGGTTAGTTTTAACCAGTTTTATGTGTACACAATCTAGTTATTATTCAAAATGTAATAGGCCAAATAAGCACTAGTTGAATTAAAAGGCAGATCAAAATCAACTTTAGAGATTATGGAATCATTACTTTAAATATCAACAATGCATATTCCTTATGTAAGAAATGTAATGACCATGGTTGATTGAAGAACCAATATGACAATTAATACCAAAAATATCCTAATTGAGATTATTATAAGAAATAAAATTTGAAATAACTACATTACCACAGTTTTTGAGTAAGTCTACTAGAACTAGTTTTACTAAATCTATTGATTAAAATAGTTAATATTCTGGTAAAATTGATAGTATTATAAGTGATAGAATGGCTTGTATCAATTTGATAATTATTACAAAATCTATATTTATTAATTTGGTGATAAAATGGATTACTGTCAATATCAAGAATTTGTTTGATGATGTAATCACTAGCCAAAAAGGAATAACAATTGGAGAAAATGTATGTAGTTTCAGAAAGACCATTAAAATGAATATTGTTATTATTAATGATTTTAAGAAAAGCTATATGAACATCTGTAGTTCAAAGAAATCATCATAAGATTTTAATAAACTAATAACATCCTTGATATAACTTAACCTGATAGAACTATCTGAACT
>JAUYWI010099694.1:0-11623 GCA_034780595.1 Parotoplana pacifica | reverse complement strand
GTCAGGACTATTCAAAAATGCATTCCTTTAGGGGGTCAAATTTTTTAGGTTAAGAAGCCCCTTCTGGCCGGGCGTGGCCCAGCAGTCAGTAATTGTTTATGAATTTCAGATGGTTTGACTCCATTTCGTCGTGCAGTTTCAATGTAAAACAACATTTTATCAATAGAAAATTCCATGATTCAATAACAATAGCTCTTAATCAATAAATGAAATATTCAAATTCAAATTGACCAGAGACATAAATAGACATTTAAAAATAACCAGAGAGTAATAAAATTTATAAATATGATAAAGATAAATATATAGTTTCAAAATAACTAAAAACGGACATTAATTACGAATCACCCTATACATTGGTAATTCTAAATCTCAAATTTGAGCATAATAGGATTGTTTGGTTTAGATTTTAGGGCCATTTTCGTTATTTGGCTCTAAAATCTAAACCAAACAATTCTGTTATGCTCAAATTTGAGATTTAAAAATAATTAGAAAAAGTGGATGCTTCACATTTATGATTGCTGGTCTATGAGGTGCTCTATCCAGGGCAGGTCTGTAAAATTGTTGGTAAAATTGAATTTCGAAAAATCATTTTATGCACCATCTGGAATACTCTGGGTCCAAAAAATCAACAACTCTAAATCCAAACGAAACATTACTAGGTATCTATTTTATCAAACAGATTTACATATATTCTAAAAGAACATCTAAAAGAAGGAATAACATTTTGGGATATCTCACATCTATGCCTCTCTCAATCCATGGGTCTGTTAAAATGGAATATTAAAAAATGTCTTCTATTAGCTTATATAAAGTATTTTTCAGTGGTTTTTGATTGAATAATTCAATCACTAACATAGAATTTAGAAATATTCATAAACTGACGTTTGGGCTCAAGATCAGTGTACCTCAAATTCAGAATTTGAATAAAGTTTTGCATCTTTTACTTGGCATACTAATTGTAAATATGGTAAACGTCAATTTTTAGAAAGAAAATACATTATACCTATTCTAGTGTAAACATATATACAGCATAAATATTATAGATATTTAACTAATAGAATAATGGAAGTACAAACAATCACATTTTATAAAACATAGAGGCTCCATTGTTATCGATGATTTTTTATGGGGGCCGATGACGTTATCAGGTCTAAATATTAAAGTGTGTCCGATTTCCTTTAAATTTGGTGGGCAGGATCAGTAGGTAGGCCAGTAATACAAATCTATAAATATTTTTAGAAAAAATATTGATTATCAAATGTATTGGCAAAAAATCAATATTTTGGTACTCAAAGGCTGGGAAAATCCTGGCTTTCTGAAATCTGGATGTTTAGCTTAGCTGTTAGAGCTATTTCAGTGATTTTTGGCCAAACATATCGATTTTTTTTGCCAAAAACGATAACCAATACATTAAAAAAAATATTTATGGATTTGTGCTACTCGGTGCCTAATGGACCTACACTCCAAATTTGAATTTTTGGTCCTTACTTCCATGATGGCACAGTCAACATGCATACTAACCTTCACTTGCTACAAAACTGGTTCATTGACAGATTTCCAGAATAAGATGGACTTATGATTCAACAAGATGGGTGGGGTGCCACCTCCTTATGCTTTGATTGTGCGTCATTGGTTCAATGACACATTCCCTAGTGCCTGGATTAAGCGACGTGGACCAATTGAATGACCAGATCGTCGCCACACCTACCCTCCCCTGCGACTTCTTCCTATGCGAGGGCCTAAAGGGCAGATTTAACGGTGTGAATCCCCGGATTATCAATCAACTTAAGACTGAAATTACGGATGCCATTGACGAAATTAACAATGATCAATAGAGGAAAGTATGCCGATCTTTTCGTTTCAGAATGCGAACATGCATTGATTGACAAAAATGGTGGGTATTTTTAAAATTATCGTACATAAGGACCATTAATTTTGTTATTACAATGTCATACTTATGAACTTTATTGTTATTCTATTATTTTATTTGTTATTGTTCAAATATATTACAATAGAAATATTATTAATTCATGTTGCGTTACTTTATAGACACCCTGCATCTACTGACCAAATTTGGTTCTTTTAGGATTTAAAATATGTACGCTATATAGATGTCCAAAGTTTAGACCATTTTTAGATAATACTCTTACAAATCTCGATAGCTCATTTAGCAAACAGCATAGTGGGTCTAGATATTTTCTGAAAATTTTAAATTATTTGGTTAATCGAAACTAACATTTTTTATAATTTATAATTGTTTTATTAAGTAAGAAATAAGAGAAATTGTGCGGTATTAAAATTAAAACTATCAAATACGAGTATATTAGTTTTAATAAACGAAATAATTTGAAACTTTCAGAAAATGTTTGATATTAGACATCTGTTATGTACATTTATGTGAATCGAAGCAAGTTTTCATCACAGATTTCAATTATACCTACCTATACTTTTCATCGATATTTTAATTTTTCTGTATAGGAAAAATACATTGAGTAACCCAATTATACTTAAGGGTAATACTCTTAAATATCTTTGATTGACAAAGCGTGTCTGGCTGTCTAAAATGTAAGGTTAAAAATACTTATTTTCAAACTTTTAGGGGTATGCTCTCCCTTGGACCCCACATCCTGGTGGTACTTTTTCTAATTTTTAAATACATAATTTTCACTAACTATCCTCATCACAGACTATCTCAACTAAATAAATATTGTCTTCGTCCGAAGAGCAAATTTGTGGAAACATAAGTTAGTTTAACCTCCAACATGCAGATTCCCAGACTGGTGTAGACGGTGATTTTGGTAGTTGAACAAATTCGCGGATTTTAACCCACAAACTTAGGATCGCTATTAGTCCAACACGCTAAACACTTAGGCTATTGCGTCTCAGAAACTACTACTATCTCAAAGTATACCTACCCATTCTCTTACAGTTATTTTTCAGTTACTTAATAAAGCAAGTTGATATTCAATGACCGCTATAATTTATTAGATTATGTACATAATGCTTATAACATAATAAATATATACCTAATACATTACGTCTGTCTATCTTAATGGAATGAATATAAGGTACCAAGGAATTTATACGAAAACATTCTGTTTGCTAACACTTTAAATTCTGTAAGAGATCAGTGTTTGTTTAACAAAAATGTTTCCATTTAATGCGACGTCCTCTTGGCTTTACAATCCAACAATATCTTTAAAACCACAGGACCCATTCTAATGAATTTAAAATGAATGCAGTGATTCGTAAATATTGGCGGTAACCTATAAAATACATAAAAATAAACAGTCCGTCCATAGCAAAAGCCTAAGCCAAACTTGAAAAAAATTCACACAATGAAGGAATAGAGAAAAGTTTATCAAAGTCGACCGACATAGTATTAATTTTCTTTATATGCATAGGTGTTAGAGGGAAAATTACGAATGACGTTAGTTAGGAAGAAATAGTTTATAATGTAGTTCCCATATAAATATTATATCCAGGTATTGGTCCCAAACCTTTATTTGTCAAAATAAGGTGCATTACATGTGACGCAATATTTATATTTTTTGGAAACTCATAATAAAGATTATTGATTAAGAACTTTTATAAAGTTGGGATTGCTTTATGCTTAAGTTTTATAGAAAACATTTTTACAATGATTGTTTTCAAATTATACTGCACCTAGAAGGTGGTTAAATTAATCTTTCCGAGGACGACGAGGCAGTCTACATGAAATATATTTGACCAGTATTAGATTTTCTTTTAAATAGTCTCTATTCTTGACTAAACTACGATCCACGGCAAAGATCGTTTAGCCAATAAACTCTTTTAAAGCAATACGTATAATTCTTTAGTCAACTACCATACTGTAATTTCAAATTGTTATTGGACGGAAAATAGGTTTGAAAAAAATAGTGCCATTCACCATTATTAAAAGGAAGGTACGTATTCAGTATGTATAGATAAGTACATTTAGTATGAGTAAATGATAATTAGAGATTTCTATCAGTGGTAAAGTCACTGCATCATATTTTTCTATTTTTTTCAATATGTCTGATATCAAAAGAAATGAAATTTTAAGGCCTAAAATAAAGGCATATGTTTTATTTTGAAGTCTGTAAGGCTAATCATCTTTATTGGACAACTATACGAACTAACTTAAAAATAAATCATTTTAAACCCTGGAATTATTCCAGTAATATTAATATAATGTGATGACATCAGTTAAGATACCCATCATATTTAAAAGAAAACTTATACACTCAAATACAAGATAAATCTTCTAAGATTGCAGCTTTAAAAGTTTCTATCAAAGAAAAATTTATGAACTTTACAAAATAAATATTTTAAAGCTATATACATTGAAATAGTTCACTTTGTTCGCAAATTTTATGAATCAAAGTCAGTAGCTTAGTAGTCTCACACAAGAGGCTTTACAGGATTGTTAAAATTAGACCGTTTTGACTCTTTCTCATTAAAATGCCAAACTATATTGTTCAGACTCCAAAGAGTGATCCAAAAGTCTGTTGTGTTTGCCAAATATTTTTTTGCTCACCCAATGTAAACCTTTGCAAATATTTCATTTTTCCAAGGTTGGAATATGTTCATGATTACTTTGATTCGAGGGAGGATCTTCAGCAATTCCCAACGCAACATGCCATCATGAACAGGGAAGTGGTCCAGAAGATGCATGCAGCAATCAACAGTTGAAGGAGTTGTATTTAATTAATTTTACATGTAACATTATTTTGTAATATTTTGTATATTTCATTATCATAAAAGGATCAATTTCATCAGAACCGTCTATATTATTTAATACATAATATGCACAATAAAGCATTCATTAATAATAGTTATAAAATTAACAGAAAAACTGATTTCGATTATTTCAGGTTTTGAGTTAGCATACTTTTTGACTTTTTTGGTCTTTATAATTTTTTTAAATTGGAAGAAAAATATGCTGACTAAGTTGATGTACCTATTTTCTCTCATAGATTTTTTTACATTGGCTAACAATAATAAATTTTAGCTCCAAAAGTAAATATTTTATGGGTATGTATAATTTCGGCAAGAAAATGGAATACAGATAAAATAATACAAATTTATGTAAGTTATTCTGGAAGTATACATCAATGTCATTATTTCGAAAACACAATAATTTTACTACAAATTAATAGTCAGTTAAAGAGAAACTGCAAGATGAACCATAAGGACGACATTATTTCGCCCATTTTCAATTCAATAAAATACAAAACTCAAAGTAAATATTAAAACATTCTGCTTATTATAAATGCAATACTAAAGAAACAAAGAAAGTGGATGCTAAACATATTATCGTAAATGGCAGCTTAATAATATATAATTCTTAATCTCAATGTTAATATCTCTAGCATACAGAACAATTATTAGAAAAGTTACTTGAACAGATACACATTAGTAAATAATTAGAAGTGTTTACTAAAATTGTAGGAAGCATTCTGAAGGCACAATACGCATTGATTTAAAAAAATTTGTATAGGTTAGAGGTATTCAAAACTATATGAATTGAGATGATAGATAATTTTTGACATAAAATTCAGAAAGATTTTGCTTTGAAATTTTTTAAAACTGTATTCGTAGTTACTATCAATGTCGATGAAGTCAAAATTTTATGTCGCAAATAAAATGAAAGGTATATGCTATATGAAACAAATCGAAAATTGTTTCAAACTTCACGAAGGTAGGTATACATTTTTTCTAAAGACATGCAAAACTATCACAAGTGGAATGATATACATTATAGTGAGTGCATATCCAAGAGTAGTTGAACATTGTTTTTTTGTCAAATTCAGTTCACAAAGTTGTAACGTTTATTTTTCTTTTAGTTAGAAACATAGGGTAAAAAACAAAAAAAAAGAATTTTCATGATTTAAATGTTTGCAGTGTCACGCCCAAAAATTGTAATACATACCTTGGATGGCATAAAAAAGCACTATCTCGATGTGGTTTACGATACTATTTATTTGTCTTCATTAGCGATTCGCAAATACGTCATGTAAAACTGTTTTTCTAAAAATTTTAGTCTTTGCACAAGACAAAGAGTTTATAATAAGACAAATTAGATACAAATAAACTACGGACGTAATTTTGTATAGAAAATTTGCAATAATTATATTTTGTGAGTAAAATTGCTTGATATTAATATTCTTTTAAATTATTATGCATAGTTTTTTTGTTTTTTTAAACTTGACAAGAACCCACACACAACTTCATGTTTAATGTTTCAGAAGTGTAAGGATAATTGTCAACTGTATAAAAAAGATTAAATAAAATGGTATTATAAACATTGCTGTGTCATTGAATTATTTATATCAAATGAAGATTATAAAATATAAATACATAGGTATTAAAAGGTTTCCTATTATGGTATTGTATAATAAAATAGAATTTTTCCAAGGCAAAGGTATTTAGTTTGGCGTTATAAACTTTTGTACGCAATTTTGAAAAATATTAGTTTGGAATAGACTATTTGTAACGATACTTATTTGCAACAAGTTATCGATAAATTTTAACAATAAATATGTTATTTGGAAGCCATTGTTAAGGGACTTTAGGAATAAGTATGCACAATTGTCCGCTATTGTCCGCTACTAATAGCACGGGGTTGGATAAACATCACGAACATAAAAACCTACGTGACTTGAAGACACGTCCTCTAAACTATATTTTCAGGTTAACATAAAATTTGGCATCAATGCGTGAAATTCTTTTTCGGATGTATAAAACTCTTTGGGATCCGACACCCAGAGGTTCGGTGACTCCTCTATTAAAAATCAAGTTTATCCTAATTTCGAAAAGTGTAGATACATACCTATTGTACTTTTTATAGGTTTTTGCATTCTAAATATAACTTTTGCTGTTAGATTGTTATTAATACATATGATATTAAATGTGTACTAAAAGTTTCTTAACTAGTGGATCAAAAGTTATTAAAAATTTTCATGTCAAAGTCAGTAAAGTCAGCAAAGTCAGTAAATTTTGCAACACAAACTTAAATTAAATTTCAAAACTAATACTAATCCAAATAACTATATATGTCGTGCCCATAGGCGTTAGAAACATGCTATTCCCCAGAGTACATAGTCAGGTTAGAACCAGACACCTCTGAAGTGAGAGTCCTGTGTCCAACCACACGACCAGCGCTCTGAACAAAAGAATGAATGCTTCCACAGCAAACTACTGGAAATAGTTTTGCTATATTTGTTTGGGTACGGAAACACAACTACTTATAAATTACACTTTTTATTTTCGTATTAAACCTATTACGCAATTCAGTAACAAAAAAAGTTTAACAGAAAATATATTAGCAAACTTATGTTTACCCTTTAATTCTTAAAATTATACAACTTAATTTATGCCATACGGTATTGGTCTAGTACCACAACAAAGAAATTTTAGCCAATTTAATTTCGCTGCATACTTACATACATGTATCTATTTCCTATGACTTAAATATTTATATAAGATATTTCTGATCACAGCTAAAAATCATACTCAATAAATAATCTGGAAGAAAATAATATTAAAAAATTCACTATGTTCGTCCATATTATCATGAATTTACAATGCGAGTTAGGTATTCATGTGGGCACATGATTTGAAGTCCGTCACGTAATAGAATTGGAATTAATCCATCATCTTCTTGACCAACTTGCACAACAATCTGAAAAAAAAAAGTTTTAGTTTTTATTACTAATTTCCTAGATCATAGAAGTTTTGAAATCAATTTAATCATCAGAAGTGTTTTTTTTAACGCGTAGCTGTGTCCAGACCTCAAATCAGTTGATCTCAGTTTTAAACTGGACAAAGCTATGACTTTTACTAGAAACATGTGTTTTTTTCTTAAAAAAATAACGAATTGGAGACAATTATTTTCTAACCTATTTTTAAAAATGTAGCATTTTCGAATTAAATTTAGTGTACTTTTTAGTATCCAAATGAATATAATTCGCATCTGTTGTTTATCTGTCAAGACAACCTTTGCCAGTAAGTATGACACTTTAGAGAGGCCAAATTTAAGGGGAACCCAAATGGCTAAATCTAAAAGTACCTACTTGATCTCTGAATAGTTTGATAGGTTTAGAATTGTCATCAGCTACTGTAGTCTGACGAATAACACTCCAGACCTGGTCACCGGGTCTTAGTCGTTGCACATAAGCCGCAGGAAAGAAACCCGCCTTGCCATTGCATTTTCCTGTCCACCAGTCTGGATCACTGGTATCTGTTACGCTTACTTTCCAGCCCGCCCTAAAATTATGACATTGAATAATATAAATTGAATCAACTGGGTAGCCGATTCTAGATTGTACTTCACTATTTAATTAATTCAATGTCACAAATAGACACCAGGGAAATTTTATAAATATCGGTTAAGTGGCTTAGAAGCTATGATATACTGAAATGTGCCAAACTACAATGTTAGATGTTTAACATACACTTCATTTGTTTAGTTACTTGAAACTTTTAATTACTGTATCAATTTTCAGACAGTTATGTTAGTGAATTTGTTTAAAAAACAATATTATCTTGCATTTATCCATGGTAGGTATTGTGTTTCTAGATAAATCTAAATAGTGAGAGCTAAGACTCAAAAATATTTTCACTTTTTGACCTGTATGGCCCTTCATAATTATGTATAATGTTAAACATACTTGAGATCCATTTCATCTCTATGACGTGCCATGAAGTCATAAAGAACCACATACAAATTTCCTGATAATCGATATTCGTGTCTCTGAAATAGAACAACAGTAGGCAAAATTGTGTTACATAATAAGCAACTTTTGATAAATAATTAAATATGAGTCAGTACATTAAGCATTTGTTTAACAATAAATTGGCAAAAAAACTCCAAAGATAGGTAGTCATTTCAAAAGAAATATCAAAATACAATTTTTGGCGAAACAATGCACGTTTTTCACAATTTAAGGAGCAACATATTCCATTTAATATGTAGAATGAAATCTTTACTGCAGCAAACATACAAAATTAAAAAAATAATAAATTAAAATCTGTCAAGCCTTCGACAGTACTAACATCATAGAGATGAATATAATCCAACCAAAAGATGTGCTAAATATAGAGGATTCAACATAACAACAGCATCTTCTCAAGATCAAATTAAAACTATGTGATCATGTGCATCTTGTTCTACACCCAAGCTGAGGCATGATAAAATGGTCAGTCAAGTTACTATCTAGTTTATCCGAAATCCAAAAATTAAAATCCATGAAACAGTCAAGTCAAAAATGAAAACTGTAAAGTTGTTAAAATGCGAAACAACAACAAGAAATATAGTGCGAGAATTAGAAACCTCCGCGGTGAGTTTTAACCAGATTTCTGTGTACACAACCGTCACTCTTTCCATAATCTTGTTATTATTCAAAATGTAAAAGGCTAAATAACTACTAGTTGAATTAAAAGGCAGATCAAAATGAACTTTTGAGATGATGGAATCATTACATTTATACCAACAATGCATATTCCTTACATAAGAAATGTAATTGCCACGGTTGATTGAAGAACCAATATGTCATAAAACTAAAAATAACAACACCTTTCTGATTTTATTGTACGGGATTCGCGCTGCGGCTACCCACCTAATGTAATAAAATAAAACCCATGAAAATTGGTGCAGAAGAACAGCCTCTTACAAAGCGTTTAAGAAAAAAATCGATACCTATCTTTAAATATTTTCCATAAATATCCTCCGTCTGCTATAAACTCATACCCATAATAAAGCATTTTCTTAGTCATCAGGTGGTACCAAAATTAGTTTTCAGCTTCTGAAAAGGCGGATGTTGAACATACATAGGTAACTAGGGTCAGCTCACAGTTTTATTTTATGGACATCAGAGAACAAGAATAATGAAAATTGGAGTCAAAATAAAAGTTGATAAAAGTCAATTTTGCCCCACTATTTTTTAATTCAAGTTGCAGCCTGCTCTACATTTTACGGAGATTTCGCTTCCACGGTAACACACATTTTGGTCATGGGTGCTAAGAATAATAAAATTCGATGCAAAAGCGGCCCCTACAAGTACATATAAGTGAATAAAATCTGAGTCACAAAATTCTATTTTCTAAATATTTTTAAACAATGATTTTCTATGGTTTAAACACATATTAAAACATTATAAAAATATTTTGATAGGCATTTGTTTATTTTGATATTATTGATTTATGAATAATTTATTTTATCTGGGTATATAATACAGACATTTTTATTGGACCATCCTATTTTAGTTTATAAATAGCTCTAATGGTCCACTGATACAATAGACTTGGCTCAAATTTTAACAGCAGATTTAGGTCCTACATATCAGGTTTGACATCATTTGGTTACTTCCTTTGCCTGTGAGAGCCATGAGACCAAAATGTTGGCCAACCTCAAAGTGGTGCCCAATCGAAAAAATTCTAAAAAATGTTGTGAGCGATGAAACGTTGGTGATTCAGCAGTAAAGACTGCTGTGTATTTTATCATTTTTAGCCTTTATATATTAACTTTTAAGTAACATTACTTTTTGGTGCGCTCTTTACGCGGACTTGTTAACAATAAATTAGTATAGTGGCCCTTCTTGGGTGAGCTGCTTGGAATGTTTGTTCACAATTTACTGGGCAAACATTGTGTATGCCCAATAAAGGGGCTACATGTCGTTTAATGATTGTCATAAGATGGATCCGCTTTCATTGGTTGTATATGATGACACAGAAGTATATCATAGCAAATAGCAAAAATGTGGGCAAATCAACCAGCAAAATGGATAACCATATACCACATGCAGCAGCTCTGTACTTTGAGATGTCATGTTGCACTATCTAAACAGCTCTCGAAATGATCAGATGAGACATCAGTTGAGCATGTTACCATCGTTGCAGCCGGCTAACCGCTACAAGTAAATGTTTTGGAAGTTATTGTATTGATAGATATATGGAGTGATTGTTTCAGTTGGTTGAAGCTGTTTATAAGATAAATACACATTCATTTATTAGCGCTATAGAGTGAAAACTTCGGCTCAACACGCAAACCAATTGCTACATATGTGATACCCGTTTCACCGCGATGAGAATGGGAACTCAAGTTTCAGACTTGTGATTGATAATAATCATATTTCTGGCGAAATTCCTGGAATTGCTCATCACAGTTGTAATATTCGCCTTGTTGAAGCCGACGTTGCCTTCCAGGAATATTCCACTACTTGAAAGGATATGACGCCCATTCTCTTTGTAAAAAATACTTCAATCAACAGTTTCAATAAGCCCGAGCTACAACAAGATAATCCAACTGCCCAATGTTCAAGGAAATATATAGGGTTTGACAATTTTTTTCCCGTTTTTTAGACATATTTTAGATATACCTGGTGCGTCTAATAAGTTCTAATTTTAGCATATAATTACCTACGTAACAGCACATGCACACAATGAATATGCCTATGAATATCAATCAGTGAGCTTTACTTATTATCTCTGTGCAGTCACAACTTAAAAGTATTCCGGCTTTAGTCACTTTACAATCACTTATTAAGTGTTTTAACGAAGTGCGCAGCGACGATGGAATTTACCCTGGAATTAGCAAGGTTTTACGTTTATGTCGAGTTTG
>JAUYWI010099683.1:0-11624 GCA_034780595.1 Parotoplana pacifica | reverse complement strand
GTCTTTGATAACAAGATTTTTGGTGTGATGTTGAGTCATCTTGACTGATCATACTTCTAGAATTAAAAGAAGATACCAAACGGGTGTCATTTGTTCGCTTCTTTTTTCTTGATTGACGATACCGAAGTGAACGCCTAGGTTTTTGTAAACTTGGACTTATACGGAGATCAAGACGGTTTAAATTTGAGGAACAATTAGGATGATGGAAACTTGCACCAATATTAGAACAATGTGAAATTAAGGGACAACTAGGTTTATGTTTATTTGTATCAATATGAGGACGGTGTAAACTTGTAAAACAGTACGGACTTTGTAAATGTGTACTACAATGAGGATGGTGTAATCTTTCAAGAGAAAAAGGACTATGTAAACGTTGTCCTCCAATATCTGAACGTGGTGAACTTGCACCAAAATCAGAATCCGAACTTTCACCAGTATCAGAACGATGTGAACTTGCACCTATATCAGGACGGTTCGAACTTTCACCATCATCTGGACAATGTGAACTTGCACCAATATCAGGACGGTGCGAACTTTCATCATCTGGACGATGTGAACTTGCATCAATAGCAGGACTCGGCGAACGTTCACCATCATCTGGACGATGTGAACTCGCACCTATATCAGGACGGTTCGAACTTTCACCAACATCTGGACGATGTGAACTTGCATCAATATCAGGACGGTGCAAACTTTCACCAACATCTAGAAGATGTAAATCTGCATCATAGCTTAGTTGTTGAAGGGAATTAGAAGAATTGGAAGAACTAGGACTAATTGATTTGTCTACAACTGCTTTTGGGTTAATTGTGTTAGGATAAATGGAAGCAGACGGTTTTATAGTTGACTCTTCTTTTGTACTTATTGATTGAAAACAATAAGGAGATTGTGGGTAAGTATTGTTAATTTGAGATTGTGGACAAGTACAAGTCAAAGAATTATATGCTAAAATATTAACAGGGCAAGTGCACGTAGAAACATTTTCAATGTATTTATTTATCTTAAATGAATTTACTGGTTGAATATTGGTGACAAGTAATTGGTCATCTGGAGTTTCTTTTAGAGATTCTGCAGGTTTCTTAAATTCAATATCAACTAAAAGTTTTTCAGGACTCAAACATATGGAATCTTCAGATATTCTTCTGTATGGTATTTGTGAATGATTAGATTTTTTATCTTGGTCCCCACCTGAAATTTGATTGCGACACAAAAATATAGAATCATGAGATGAATTTAGAAATTTTAAAGGCTTCTTGAAATCAATATCAACAATTAGGTTTTCAGGACATGAACATATAGAATTTTCAGACCCTCTCTTGTAAAGAATTTGTAAATGAGGAGTTGTTTTATCTTGGCCTGAAATTATAATATTTTCAGGACAGGAATATATAGAATCTTCAGATGCTCTCTTGTAAGGTATTTCAGAATTAGGAGATTTTTTATTTCCATCTGTATCCATGATCAGAATACTTTCAGGTGTGACTGGAGATTCGTATAAATATTCAAAGCGGTGTTTTGGTATATTTGAATGCAAAAACGTTACATTTTTATCTTGGTCTTTTAGTTCTGGCTTTTCATATGGTTTTAACTCATTAATAACACTTGGAGTAGGACATAAAGCTAGTTTGGGATTTTTACTAATTTCTTTTAAATATTCGTAACAATTGTGAATAAGTGGATACCTTCGTAGTCGTGGAATATTCCCATAATTCGTCAACCATCGTTCACCCTTAGATTGGAACTGTGGATACATGGGTTTAAAAGGAATTACTACAGGTTTACGTTGTTTCATTTTATAAGTTGGTATATATTTCTTCGTAGCAACCACCGGAAATGGGAATTTTGATATATCAACATCAGAATTTGAAGTATTAGCAAAGAAATGTACCAACGAGGAATTAAACTCTCTTTCAGATGATTTATGAGTCTGTAGACAGTTATAAGATGAATTAGAAAATTCTTCATTCTGAAATTGATATGTTGAATTTGAGTCATTGTGAAATAAACTCTCACAGGAATCCCAATGATTACCATGTTTGACAGAACTTTTGTCAGGTATGGGTATTAAGCAGTGATTATGCTGCATTCCTAACCCTGTACCGCATGTATTAATACTTGGACAGTCATTATAAGGAATAGGATTTGTGCTATAAATTACAATAGGTTGTATCTTTATATCAGGTGACAACTTTAAACGATGGTCTCTATGTCGAGGAGCGTAGTATATTCTTTTGTGTTTAGAACTTTTTACATTGTCGTTACTAAATTGTGGACAATAACTTTTGTGCTCTTTATATTTTAATTTGGTATGGGTTGATTTCCCAAACAAAAAAGACAAATATGATAAATAACTATCCTTTAAGTTTCTATTAGCAGGAAAAGTTGGTAAATGCCATGATGGGCTCACAACACAGTTAACTAGGAATCTTGGACATAAAGGAATTACACCATAGTTGGTAGCTAGAGGGTCTGAACCAAAGTTAGGATTCCGAGGGTTTGTACAATAATTTCGATGGAAAGACTTTTTATTATCATTTGGATAGAGAGGAGTTGTATCATAATTTGGATGCGGTAAACCTGTATCGTATTCAAAAAAATTAGGATGATTTAAATTGGGTTCCGTTTTAGTATCATTAGTATTGGCGTAAGCATTCCGTTGAAAAGTTCTTCCAACTATGCCTAAACCTTTTTTAAGGTAGGGCTTAAGATCTGGAATTTTTCTTTTTCTTTTTCCATGCCACTCACATTTTGAACAACTATTTCCTGAGGTTTTCTGGTTAGTTTGATCAGTGACCGATGATGGGGATATTCTAGGTTTTTGCAAAGATGACTTAACAGGATATGGAGAGTGTGGATCTACACTAGAATTCGGACGGTGACAACCTGCACCAGCATCAGGACGTTGTGAAGCTGTACCAATAATAGGACACTGTGAATTTGCACCAATATGAGGATAGTGCAAAATTGCACCAACATCTGGACGAAGTGAACTTGCACCAGTATCAAGACGTTGTGAACTTTTATCAATATCAGAACCTTGTAAACTTGCATTAATATTAGGATGGTTTGGACTTGTACCAAGATCAGGATGGTTTAAATTTGAGGGATGACTAGGTTTATGTTTATTTGCATTAATATTAGGACGGTGTAAACTGGTAAAACAGTATGGACTATGTAAGTGTGTACTACAATAAGGATGGTGCAATCTTTCAAGACAAAAAGGATTATGTGAACTTTCTCCAATATCTGTATGTTGTGAACTTGCACCAATATCAGGACAGTGCAAACTTACACCAACATCTGGACGATGTGAACTTGCACCAATATTATGACGTTGTGAATATACATCAAGATCTGGACGTTGTAAATCTGCATTATTGCTTAGTTGTTGAAGGGAATTAGCAGAATTGGAAGAACTACGACTAATTGATCTGTCTACAACTGCTTTTGATTTAATTATGTTTGGATAAAGTTTGGTATCTTCACCCTTTTTAAGGTAAGGTTTAAGATCAGGAATTTCTTTGATTCTTTTTCCATGCCACTTACACTTTGAATGATTTTCTGAGTTATAATATCCTGCTTCAAAATTGAGTGAATAAATTCCAGGGCTAGTATTAAATTGATCGGGTTTCTTTTTACTATATTCAATGCATGAGTACCCTGCCAATTTATAGTTTTGAACTTGCATCGCTGGTGTCAAATCATCTGCAAAACAATATTTGCAATAGTTTTCAGAAATGTCATCATCAAGAGTGTGCTTGGTTCCAGGTAAATAGTTAGCTAAACAATACTTGCAATAGTCTTCAGACATTTTAGCAGGGGAATATTTAGGTAAACAATATTTAGAAATGTCACCATTAAGAGCTTGTTTGACTCCAGGTGAATAGTTAACTAAACAATACTTGCAGTTGTCTTCAGTAATTATAAAATCCTTAGAATGGTTGATTCCAGGTGAAATAGGATTAATTGAATTGTCTTTAATTCCTTTTGGTTTAATTATGTTTGGATACATTTTGGCACCTGCACCTATTTTAAGGTCAGATTTAAGTTCAGGAATTTCTTTGCTCCCTTTTCCATGCCACCCACACTGTGAATGATCTGTGTCACTGGAATCTACGTTTCCACTCTTTTGACTAGACAGTGATAATGATGTTATTGGATTCTCCAAATGTTTATACTTGCAATAGTCTTTAGACATTTTAAAATCCGTAGAATGTTTGGCTCTAGGTTTTGATGAAATGTCAGGAAAGGCTTGTATTATATTCTCAAATATTTTACAATCTGGAGCATGCTTACTTGCTGGTTCTAAGGATCCTGTTAAATTTGATTGAACTTCACGTTGAGAACAAAACTCAACAGCTACAAGTGGCTTTGTTTTTTGTTTTATCAACTTAGGAGAGTTTAAAGTACAGCGTGAATCTTTGTGTTTCTTAGAACGCCGAAATTTATCAAAAAAACAGGTGAACATATAAAATGGACTTTTCTTAGGTTTAGTTCTCTGATTACTAGAATAACTAATATTATTCCCTTTTGGCGACACTAGCCAAGTTTTGGAATGTTCTAAACCAGTTAGCACCAGAGGTACTGTTTTATCTATTTGGCAATCTGGGGAATGTTCTAGCCTATTTACTTTTGGAGACAGTAGACATGATTTGGAATGTTCTACGCCAGTCAGTATAAAAGGGGTTGTTTTATCTACTGGAAACTCTGGAGAATGTTGCAACGAATTTAGTTTTGGAGATAGTGGACAAGTTTTAGAATGTTCTAAACCTGAAACGTTATCTATTAAAGAACCTGGGGAATGTCCCAACAAATTTAGTTTCGGAGACAATGGACAAGTTTTGGAATGTTCTAAGTTAGTCATTGCAAAAGGTGATGTTTTATTTACTGGACACTCTGAAGAATGGTGCAACGAATTTAGTTTCGGAGACAATGGACGAGTTTTGGAATGTTCTAAGTTAGTCATTGCAAAAGGTGATGTTTTATTTACTGGACACTCTGAAGAATGTTGCAACGAATTTAGTTTCGGATGCACTGGACAAGTTTTGGAATGTTCTAAGCCAGTAAGTGCAAAAGGCGATGTTTTATTTACTGGAAACTCTGGAGAATTTTGCAGCGAATTTAATTTCAGAGACTGGGGAAAAATTTTGGAATGTTCTAAACCAGTCAGTGCAAAAGGTGATGTTTTATTTAATGGACACTCTGAAGAAGGTTGCATCGAATTTAGTTTCGGAGACAATTGATCAGATATTACTGTTTCTATGGGAGTTCTTAAAAGTGATACCAATTTTAGTGGCATAAAAATTGTTGAGACAGGATGAACTGAATCATTGTCTTTCGTGTTGGGTTGTGTAGAATTAACAGTTAGATAAGTTAATTGTGGAAGTATTTTAGCTCCTGAATCTTTGTCAAGGTAGGATTTAAGTTGTGGACTTTCTCTATTTCTTTTCCCAAGACACTCACATTTTGAACAGCCACTATTACCTAAAGATTCGGATTCACTGTGTTTATTAGGCCATGATGATGAAGATATTAAAGGCTTACTTTCCATCTTTTGAAAGATAGTTGAAACCGTAATACCGCCTGTAGGTACATTATCACTCTGATGACTAGGTAATGATAATAATGATATCATAGGTATAGTTGAAACTGTACTACCATCTGAAGCTGCCTTTTTATTCTGCTGATTTAGCAAGGGTGATGGAGATACTAAAGGTTTGATTTCCTTTTTTTGAAAGATAGTTGAGACTGTATTACCATTTGAATGTACCTTTTGACTCTGATAGCTAGCTAATGATAACGAAGTTATTTTAGATTTCTCCAAATAAGGTTCAGTTTCCGTTTTTTGAAATACACTACCACCTGAAGGTACCTTTACACTCAATGATGATGAGGATATTATAGATTTCTTTTTCTGAGATATAGTAAAGCTTTTCAAGTCAAAAGAAACGCCAGTCTTTGTAGTTGACGATATATTATTTGAACTTGAATTTTCATTTTTTCCATGTGGCTGACCTAGTTGAATTTTACTACTTTTTGTTTTATTTTGATTTATTTGTAAACTGGATAGAATTAAATTATTATCTTTAATGTGTTTTGGTACTATACATCCCTCTAATTTTGAATTGGAAATCAAAACAATATTTTCAATAGATTTTGAATGGTGTAGTTTTAGTGGGATATTGGAAACCGATTCTAATGAAATATTTCGAAAACTATCAGATAAGGCTTCATCTAGGATTTCTCTATTGGATAGATAGTTGGTACATTGAAGTTTAGTATAATGACTATTTAAAACAGTTTCTGGTTTTTCTATTATTGTGCTAGTAGTAGAACTATTATTCAAATATTGTAGTTTTGTATAAATCGAATTTTTGTCACACACACATTTCACATTTAATTTGTCTAAATGAGTACTAAATTGTGTTATATGATCATCCACATGATATTCTTCTTTATTTGGTAATTTAAACATAGACGCTGAAACATTGTTTTGTGTTATGAGTGGTGGTGGTAAGCGCTTTTCACAGCACCTTGGTGTTATGTAAACTGGAATTTCTACAGCAGTTGGGACTGGTTTTATTTCTATAAAAGGTTGGCAATTTTTACAACGAATTATTGATCTATTTGTTGAAATTGTACTTCTAGGATGAAATGATGGGCTTGCAATCGGTGACCGACAGATTCGGCCATTCCTTAAAGCAGGTTTTCTAAAATCTTTCTTACGGTGTTTAGATTTAGAAACATCTTTATAATTGGGACATGAGTTTGGTCTAGAAGAAATTTGTTGCAAACTTTGTGATAACGTTTGACAACATGGCAAAACCTGTTCAGCTTCTGATGATGGTGAATCATATATATGAACAATAACAGGTGCAGCGACATGCCCTGTTACATTTCTTTTTATTGGACAACATGAACAGCACTGATTTGGTTTACTAATAGGGCAAGAGCAAGACACTGGTATTTTTCTAGCTTGTTGTGGTGGAGATCGTGGGTGGAATACGACGGACTGATTGTTCCTTCTTAAACATAATTGGCAGGTACTCTGAAGTTCCTGTTGCAAGCCTCCATAACCATAATTTTTTTTATTCAATGGACAAGTTGCAGAATGTTTGTTGCATGAATTGCTGTTTTCAGTTTCAGTCTTAATAATTGTTGCGCAATTATAAACATTATTATTACTAATAGTTTCTTCAATTTCTATTTTTGGTAGCTGAAACTGTTCATTCTTCGATGTATTAATTAGTGTTTCTACATTTAAATATTCAGTTGGTCCATTAATAATATCATGTTCCTCCTCATCTGTCAAGGCATTCTCATTATTACTAGATAAATGTGATAGTTTGTTATCAATAATGCTGTAATCTGTTTCTGTACTAAATATATCATTATTTTTGTTGAATTCATTCAAGGTATTAGATTTGAATGAAAGATAAAATAAATAGAGAAATATAACTTTGCCATTACGTTGAAAAGTTTCATTGAGCTTACAAAGAACTATAGGTGTTTCTACTTGACTTAAAATTGTATTTAGCTTTTCACTGGGACCACCGGTGTCTTGATTAGGTTTTAATATAGATTTCTCTAATGTATGCAATAGAACGTAGCGCTTATTAGACGTGAATGAATCATAAACCAATAGACACGCATACCAATTTTCATCATCACAATTTTTTTCAGCGTAATAGTTCGAAACATGTTCATATAGTTGATCACTGAATAATATCCACGAGTCTTCTAACTTATCTCCGCTTAAATTTGAATTGTAAGAAAAGAGTAAAGTGGTAGGATTACTAGTAGTTCCATTTTCCGTATAAATAACAATAGCTCGAATTTTATTAAACTGATCAAGAGTAATAGATAAAGCTTTTATAATCCAATTTAACTCTGGTTCTACAGTAAAATAGCCGTTAAATTCTAAAGGATTTCCCATATATTCAATTACTTATATGATTATAACATAATGTAAGAATGAACAGTTTTAGAAATTAATATCTATGTGTTAACCTAAAATTAACAATTAACATCAGATAGGTATATTCACTGGGAACTGTGTTTTTGTTAATATTAATTTCTATCTTTGATTTCAACTTTATAATTCCTCGAGGTAAGTGAAAACACCATAGATAATTCACATTAATCTATGGAAAACATCGTAATATACATAGTGTGGTAATATGCACAGAGTAATAATAAATTTATTACTCTATGGTAATGCGTGTCTTGCAATAATACCTGTAATGATTTTTAAATTTAAAAAATACTGTTTTTAAGATTAAAAATACATTTAGTAGATAAAGACTTATTGTTTGATTTCAATGCAAATTTTGTAACAAACCCAGATAGTTTTTAACCCAACGTCGGTAATGATGTTTTTATCATGTACGAACGGTAATCATACTTCCCAGGCAAGGATTGGAATAAAATTTGATAGAGGTACTTTGGAATGTTTTAGGTTAAACATTCTTTTTAGAAAAAAAAATAGATAAAGAGACCGTCATCAGGTCCAAGAATTAAAGTTTGTCCGATTTGCTTCAAATACAACAATATTTTTTGAAATTGTTATTAAATATCGATTTTTACTGGGGAAATCGATATTCTTGGACAAATCACTTTAATGGCCATAATATCGAAACGAAACATCCTATGTTGCTCAATTTCTGACTATGAATAAATCTATGACTTTTTTTACTTGGCACACTTATAATAATGTATCAGATATGGAATAGACATGCTAAATTTGAAGTAATTCCATTCAAGAATACTTAATTTATTAGCAAAATTAAATTTTACTTTTTTCTTATCTAAATATATAGGAATTTCATAGGGTTAATTTTCGCTTTTTGGCTTATTAGATTTTTATTAAATAAAACACGTGCTTGGGCACAATTGAGTAACTTCTGAAGAAAAGTTATTTGTTGGGATTTTTTATTCCAAAACATAAGAAATAGAAAACAATGGCTCTTAGGTTGCTAGGTTGCACAAAATAAATATTTTCAAAAGCACTGAATAGATCTTAAATAATGATATGTTTGGAATATATACTGAATTTATCCAATTTCATCATTATTTGACACCAATTGTATTTGCACAATAAAGCTTAAATATTTCAACTCAAAAATATGAATCAGAAAATTCATAAAAAAACAGTTACTTTATTTTATAAAAGGCATGGTGTGTAAACTTACCCTCCTGTTAATTCCAACATAATAACTACCAAAGAAATGGTCATTCTAGTAACACCACCAAGACAGGCAGCTGCACCAACCATGGCATAAAGGCCTGGATTAATACAGGGTTGACTTGATTTACAGAGATTCTTCATAAACCAGGCATTGCGGTGGGTAACTGCTAATTGCTCAACACCAATACCCATCATTCGACCCATAATTGCACCTACCTGTGTATGAAATAAAACTAAGCGATAGACACACGGAAATATATGCAGCTGAAAAACATGAAAAGGGAGTAGCCTTTGAGTTAGACAAGACTGTAGCCAGTCGTTTGATTGGGTACTGGCCGGTATCAGAGAGAGTAATACTAATGAAATTGAATAATCAAGTCACAAAAAGTTCTCATTATCATGGGTGATCAAATGCAAAAGTAGGATGTTAGCCGGAAGATGATATCGTAAGTTTGTTTGGTCTAGGATATGGAAACGAACGGAGCAACACATGGGGCGAATGGTGCAAAGGCCACGATCAGGTCATCGCAAACACATGGTCCAAGAAAAGCCCAGGAGACCAGGTACAAAATCACAATTAACAAGAGGTTTAGAAATATATTCCAAGATTCGAAAAGCATGCCAGGTGCAGACATCGGCAGTGACCACAATCCTGTGACATGCAAATGTCGAGTGCAGCTAGAGCTGGGAGATATCAAAAGTCATGCCAAAATTACAACTATATTGCTTCAAGACAGAAGCAACAAGGCGGGCAATCTAATTGCAGAACGTCATGACAAATGAAAAGCTATCAAAACTTCAACAATGGTTCAGGAATTAGTGCCAAAAAAGGTCAAGCACAGACAGAAATGGATTACAAATGATATTTTGGAACGAATGGAACAAAGGCGTCTAGTGAAAGGAAACTATGAAGAAGCACACGCTCGATTGGACAAGCAAATAAAGAAGAGATACAGAGAAGAAAAATAGGCATGGCTGGAAGACCAATGCCAACAAATTGAGAATCTAAGTCATATTGACCAAGCAACGATGTACAAGAAGAAAACGAGTTAACAAATGCAAAAATCTGTTCCTCAAGTGGATGCATCCTGGCGCGTGATGACACGGCTCATTGGAAGTGCAAGACATTTCAGCAAGATGGTCAGAGTACATTGAGAAACGTCAGAGATGATAGAGGTCGAAGACCAACAATCCAGAAAAACATGGATGAGAGTCCTCCTATCCTGAAATCTGCAGTGGCAACATCTATACGTCAGACAAAAATTGGAAAGTCAAATGGGCCAGATTTGATTGTCATCGAGATGATCAGAGCCATGAATGAAAATGGAACTGAGAAACAACCTGGAGGACCTGTCGAGATCTATCTTTATCGCAATGCTAAACAAACCTGAAGCACATAGGACGATCATCTTAATGAGCCATACATATAACTAAACTAATATTGCAGATAATTATGAGGAGAGTCCGCTCTAAAATCACACCGGAAATGAGTGCACAACAGTTTTGGATTCGTCAAAAGATATGTACTTGTATTTGGACCAAACAGCAGGTGTCCGCATCAAAGGTGAAGTGAGGAAATATACACAGATAAAGCGTGGAGTCCGTCAAGGCTGCTTCAGACTTGTTCAATTTGTACGGAAAGATGATCTTACGACACTGGAAAAAATGCCCGGAATACAGATTAATAGTAAGATGATAAACAATCTTAGATGTGCAGACGACATGGTCTTGATGGCGGAAACACAAGTCTACAATCACTGCTGGTATCAGTGCCGAATACGGGTTAGACATCAAAGCGGGTAAAACTTGCATGGTCAGGAGCAAAACAAAAGAGGAAAGATGCAAGTTACAAACAGGGGGCAAATTATCAAACAAGTCCAAGTTTCAATTACCTCGGAATTTATTTCACAAATGACGGTAGGTGCGAATTCAAGATCAGGAGAAGAATGACATGGCTAAAAGCACGTTCTGGAAGTTGGATTAGATATTGCGTAATACTCTATCTCTCTTAAACGACGCCTGCTAAACTGTTACTGTATGTCGATCTTGACCTATGATAGTGAGCAATGAGCAAATCAATGTCGGCCCTTTACAACCTGCAGAAACGTGGTTTCTCAGGCGCATGATCCAGGTGCCACATATTGCACACGAGACAAATGAAAGTATTTTACAGAGGGCAAGAACAAAGAAATCACTGATTCATACTATAAGAACAAGACAACAGGTTCCCTGCCAGTCTATCGAAATTTCGTACAGAATCCTTCAATGAGCAACGCGTCTCGAAATTCTTCAATGATCTTCAGAATGTTTTCGATTCTACTGGAATACTATAAAAATACGGAAAACTTTAACTTAAATATCAATAAAAATAAAATTATGAGCGACCTAGGTTTCGGTTTTATTAAATAAACCTTTTTCAAGCATTACATTTGAATAA
>JAUYWI010099672.1:0-11625 GCA_034780595.1 Parotoplana pacifica | reverse complement strand
CATTGTTGGTATAAATGTAATGATTCCATCATCACTAAAGTCGTTTTTGATCTGCCTTTTAATTCAACTAGTGCTTAAAACCCATTATATATGTTGTACAACAAAATGATTGTAATATATTTTGTGAATATGATCTACTACCAAATTATGATTTAAGGTATGCATTTTAAGTAGTTAAGGCCACCACATGGTTCAAATGTTGTGAAAGAAACTTTGTGATGCAAAACCAAAATTTCAGCTCAATCAGAGTTACCATTTTAGAGCTAGATAGCAATAGGAGCTAGGGAGCAATAGGAGCTGGAGCCAAGGTTTAACACATCTCAGGAGATGTAAACCCTGTCCCCTAAAGGTAAAATAAACTTCAGTTTATTTATAGCAACTTTATGGGAAAGTGAAAAACATGCAAAACCTAAATATCAATTGTGTTTTTATAACTATTAATAGAGATTTTATAAAAAATAAATGCAGATAATAATAAATGATGCAGGTTCCATTTATTAGATAATTTTTTACCTATATCCATTGCTCTTTGAACTTATAGCTTTTTATTAAAAGTTATGGACCTTTTTTACCTGTTTATTTGTGCAGACATAGTTTCATTTTTAGGTAAATATGTATGATAAAGGCATATAATTTTAACACATGATGTGTTATTTTAAGAGCATTACTATTTTAGAAAAATATCAAATTTCAAATAAACTTACATTTTTTAACTGTGAAGTGCAGAAGCAAAAACTTGTATTTATTTGATCATCCTAAGTTACAACTCTGAAATATCAATATTTAGTGAACATGTCTTGTATAACTTTTTATTTTATTTAGATGTGTTCTGCGATTTCCTAGTACTAATATAAAACTATTGGTTAAATATACTGGTGAAAATAATGATGGTTCTCCAACACAAACCTTAACATATCCAGCTAAGAAGAAAGCACTTATTGGACTGTCTGCTAGTGATGCTAAAAGTTCTAGTTTGTTTAACACTCAGAGGTAAGTTATTTCTAAATAATTTTTAAGTTGTTTAGATTAATTTTTTCTACTGCAGAATTTATGTCTTGCTTCTAATATTCTCTGCAATAAACAGCATACATTTTTTGCTAAATCAAGTTCTATTAGTTTCCAATACTAGCTTCATGTTCAAAGTCTATGGCCTAAGATACCTAAGTCATTTGGATCATTTCTGGAAAGTTCCATATTCATTTTGAATGTAGCTGTAAAGTTAATTAATTTTAATATGTTGGGCAATTCACATAAAATTTATCACTTAAGTCGAACTTTAAATGTCAATAAAATATTGTTTTCTTTGTTAAACATTTGGAAAAGGCTTCAAATGGCCCATAAGAATCATGACAATTTTTGCTATAATTTCATGGGAAGTATGGCATCAGTCAGTCTATGATTTAATATGTGTTTTTAGAGCTTTACTAAAATACAAGGTATGAAATTTTGACAGATAGATTTATAAAATAATTAATTAGTTCAAGCAACAGTCTTAATCAAAAATGTTCTGCTATAGTCAACCATGAGTTCTCTGTCAGAAAGTGACTAAATGTTCATGCAAAAATATTTGAGGTAGTGTATTTTTTTACTAACGATTTTAAATTAACTTGTGTTTTTTAAGATCTATCTAAAAGATATCCTCTTGTCACTCCCATAAATAAATTAAATGTAGTAAACTTTTTCTTGGATGTATTGTCCATTTTTTAAAAGTTTAGTATATGGGTTATTTTTCTTAATTATACTTAAACATGTTTATGATCTTCTTTTAAGTGATTATGATATTGCAAATGGTACAGATGGAAGAATTTATGATGCTAGATCCAACAATAATCTCCAGCAAGCTATGGAGAGTAATGTTTCTTCAATACCAGCATCTAATCCATCTTCTCATTCAATTCTACTATCTGACAGTAATGCTTCAAGTCTTTATTCTAGAAAAGCTTCTTCACCTTGTCATCAACCAGTTATTCTAAAGGATAAGAAAGATTTGAGTATGGTGCCATCTAATTCAGATGAAGTGAAGCCACCTTTTTCATATGCTCAATTGATTGTCCAAGCGATATTATCTGTCGAGGAAAAGCAACTTACATTAAGTGGAATCTATGCTTTTATCAGTCAACACTATCCTTATTACAAAGTTAATGATAAAGGTTGGCAAGTAAGTTTATTTATTGTTTGTTGCATTACCTATTATGTAATAGAATAAGGTGGTTAGTCTGAAGCAGGGTTATTTTGAATATAAAGAAAGATATGTGCCCAAATGCTGGTGGGTCAGACCTAAAAAAAAGTTGTACATCAAAGTTAATCACATCGCTTAAGGCATTTTCGAGTAATCTGATAATAATGCTATAAAAGAAATGAAAGTTATCAACACCTGGAAAATCCAGACGGGTGCAACAAAGAACTGGCGGCTAATTATAGCGCATATGCCCAAGAATAGAAATTGGAGAAGGTGTTTTGAACGAAATGAATTCGCTAAGAAGATGCCACAATTTCTTGCTGGTATAGACTCAACATTCAAAGAAATTAAGGAGATCCAGAGTAACCCGATAAAGAATTTTCAAATCGAAGCTGGAATGGGCGGTTAGTAAAGTCTATTGATAACACACTGCAAAGATTGTTTTTAGAACTTTATAGCATATCGGATATCTAAGAGAGTGAAGTGTTGTACTAATGGTTTTTATGTTTTATTTTTAGAATTCTATTCGACATAACTTATCTTTAAATCGGTATTTTATCAAAGTGGCCAGGAGTCAGGAAGAATCCGGTAAAGGTTGCTTTTGGCGCGTAGATCCTCACTACGAATCAAGACTTGGTTCTCAGGCTTATCGTATGCGTACTCAACGTCGTGTACATCTTAATGTTTTTGACAGGGATCCAATTTCTTCTGACGCAAACACAGTCCCACAACAATCTTTTCACCAAAAACAAACTTACAAAACCTACTATATGACGTACGTAAACTTACATAGATTAGTTTAAATGCATACATATAGAAATGACTTTTTTATTACTCGAACAACGATAAAATTTGCCGTGTTGTCAGTTTGTCTAAATACTTATAATAGTTTTGGAATTATGAATAAGTACTCAATTTAACCATTTTTCTAAAACAAAAAATATTCATCACAGGTAATGGTATATAAAGCTTAACTGATTTCAGTGAAATTTGGCACTGTAAGTAGTTGGGATACTCTTTAAATCCATTTTAGTTTTATATGCTAGTACTATAACATGAAACTTAACCGATTAACAAAATACTAAACGCTGCTTTACCATTAAAAATTATCGTACATGTAGGCATCTTTCCAATGAACTAGTTTATAATAATTGACTTTCCTTTTTAGTCCAAATAAGTATGAAAACTATTTTCGTGGTGTAAACCTCACGAATGATGACCCAAACTCTCAGCGCTCTGTTAGTGATGCTGAAAGTCCTCCGCCTCCGGTCCTGGAACCAAGTACCTTCCAATTATCCTTAAACTCTGTATCGGGAGTTAGAAGTGACAGTCCAAATAGAGACATCATGGTAATATGATATATAATAATATATCATTAAATAATAATTAAGGGGATATAGCATAGTTTTGTGAACTTCTATTATTATTATTATCACGCCTTTAGTTGAAAATCGTCAATTGACTGGTTTCGCTGTTCTAGTGTTAATTAATTTGGTGGACTGTATTAATTGATTCAGTAAAATTAAATCGCCCAAATATGTTAAATCTATTTTGAATATTATTCATTCTCTGCTGTCAGTATTTATGAGTGATTACTAGTGCCACCAACAATCCCAATGATTGATATTATTTGGAAGTTTAGATACTAATCAATAGCTCTCTTTTTGAACCCAAAAGTAGCCCATCATAATCTCACGAGCGTTTAATTAGTGACTCAGTAAGTATATGCTTGGCCATAGCGCCTTTATCAATTTTCTTAGACTTGCTACCATGTGACACCTCACCAATTATCAAACAGAATAGCGGTAGGTTGTCATATTTCACCTTTTCTGAGAGTTTTGGGCACTGTTCGCCAAGTGATTTGGTAACATGACTGTGCCTATCCTCGCTAAATCACCAACTACTCTGACCGAAAAGTCAGGCCTTCTGAATCTTAACAAGACTCAACCTGTGACATGGTAGAATCGTTCCTTCCAGCAAAGCTAATTCCAGATCTTATTTTAATTTCAGAACTGTTGCTTGTTTGTGGATGCTTATCTTTTTACCTTAATTTGGTGTCCTCAAGTACATGCCTACTTTACGGGGTTTCTGATACAGAGTCTCTATAGATAAATGATATAATCTTCATTTTATTATTTTAGGATACTGCTGAAAGTCCATCACAATCTTTTGGATCTTCTGTACAAATTACACGTTTGATTCCTGCACCATTTTCCTTGTTAAAACAAGGAGGAAAGGGTATGGTATATTTTATAATTTCTAAACATTCAAATAAATGATGAGATTACCTAGAATTGTACTCTGTCATATTAGTATTACACTATGTATCAACATTTTGACCTTTTCTTGTTTTTGGTCAGTGCCTAAGCATTTTTTCCTAATTGGGTATGTCTAGAAAACAAAGGAAATATTTATTATTCAAAAATCAAAGTTTAAACTTTGATTTTATGATCAGAACATTGTTTTCAATTAATGCACTAGTAGGCATCGCCCCCAGTGCCTCCAATGATCAATAAGCTCCTTTCTGCTTTGATGAGTCATGTTTATATTTTTAGCTCTAATGTTGCAATGACAACATAGATTTCAGGTTGGCTCAGAAGTGAAAAAGTCATAAAATGTGCAATCCCACAAAATAGAAGGAAGCCCACTGCAGAACTGAACAGTCATGTAATTGCTTCTTTTGGTAGACCTTCCAAATCTTGAGCTGCTGTGAAGAATATGCCGACTACCACACCCAGACCTTTTGTCATTCATCATACCAGTGCCAAGCAGACCTGAGCCTCAGCCATTTTCAAAAGAAAGAGGGCATAAAGCCATTGATCCGGATTCCAAAAGTGTTGTTGTGGAATAAAACCCATACTACCCAACCGAAAACCTTGAAATATGAAGAGCATAGATGGGAGGTTATTGGATACTTTAAAATAGTAATATTCATCGTGAGATTTCAAGGTGGCTTCAAGTTTCCATATTATCTTTGCCTTTGGGACAGAAGGAATATCACAGCCTACTATGTTCCAAAGGAGAGACGGACCATATGCGACTGAGTTCAGTGGAAGAAAGAAGAAAAAAACACCGAATATGTCACCGATAAAGACAAGGTTAGACTGTTAGAAAGTATACCAAAGTCTAACGATACTTACAAGATTTGAGACTGCAAAGTAAAAACAAAAAATGACTAGAGACTTAAAAGTGATTGTAGCAACTGCGACTTTAATATGCAGGAAATCAACCATGTCAATGGATCAAAGGTTTCCTTAGAGAAAGAATGGCTGAGGTTAAGGTTGGTAATGCTGCCAGAAAGAATATCCCTACGAATGAAGGTCTTAGCCCTCATCCTCTGGCTTATATATCAACGTTATAGATCAGAACTGGCCAAATATGATTCCTTCCATCCTTGCCCATGATATTGCCACTGTGGCCTCTTACTCGAAAATCAACGAAGCAGCTATCAAACCCGTACTATACACAACGAGTTATTCTGGGCAAATAAATGGAATATAAGTGATTTTGGGAAAAAACATGTATTTGTATTATTGAGTGTCTAGTGGACCTTCCTACCAAATTTGGAGCAAATCAGACACTTTTCGGTCAATTATCGATTAAAAAAGACAAATTGTCGATAAATCTTTCCAAATTTCAGCCCAATCCATTCACGGGAATGAAATCCTCTTGTATCCCTGGCCAATGTGAAAATATGTTTATCCACCCAGGGTTAAGGACTTTTACCCAAAATATAGTTTATTGGTAAAAAAAAATCGATAATCAGTATATTTTTTTCTGCTTGTGACATCAATCGTATCGCTATTACTTGTTTTTTTTTCTATTTGCCGTAGCGGTTGATTAAATCAGTGTTTTAATTTGATTTACAGAATGTACACTGATAGACATTGGAGGGCGAATTTACACTCCAGCGAATCAACCAGAAATTGCCTTATCACCACCACCAGTCACGCCAGTTATTACTTCTACGCCTAGCACGCCTGTTTTAGTGGCACCAGATGGCACTCGTATTGTTGTTCAACCGTCTAGTGCTGCTTCTACCTCCAAATCTTGCATAACTTCCTTGGCTACAGTTCCGCGTTTTGTCAAATGTCTTCCATCTGGTCTGGTAACGGTCCCGAAGAGTGTGTCTCAAAGTGGTAGTGAATCTCCTTCATTGTCGATTGTTCAGTCTAATACAGTAAGTTTTGTTTTTTACTGTCGTTAATATCTTCCTCACCACGAGGTTATTTACTATATGTGATCAAAAAGGTTAACTTTCCGTAGATATGGGGAGATAAAACTACCTCCCTAATAGCTTTTCAAACACAGCGTCAAAACCAATCAAGCTGAAATGTTCTGACTTTAACTAAAATTGCTTGTGAACCTCTTGATGTATTTTTTTGTCAGACTACCCCAGGGGTATTTAAGTTAAAAACCATCGATTTTTGTCCACAGGGTGCAACCTGAGAGACTAAAAATTTTGATTTTAATTTTGTAAATGTAGAAAATCTCATTAAAAATATTGCTTCAAACAAAAGTTATGTAAAATTTAATTTCCTAAATAAATATGAATAGTTGATTTGAAAGACTTTATATTTTGGCACATCTATTCTTTATCTGGCATGTTATAAGTGTGCCAAGCAAAAATTGAGTCAGAAATCGAGATTCACTGATTTTAGGACTGGACCCAGCCAATGTGTTAAAAATCAATTTCTAAAATTTTAGGGGTAGCAATTCATTCCAAAACTACTAGGTATAACTTAGAAACTAACATAAACTATTTCAAATCCAGTAGAGCCATTTATATGTGGAAAAATACGGACCTGCTCTGGTATGGTGGACCTCATAGACCAGCAGTCATAAATATGAAATATCCTAATTTTCTAATACAATATTGCTGATGCCCTCCTAATTTTGAATCTTAAATTTGAGCAGAATGGGATGTTTTATTTGGATTTAGAACCATCTAAGTGATGGTCAATAATAGTTTTATGGATTTGTATTACTGAGTGCCTAATGAACATACACAATTGGCCCCATAATTGATTTTTTAAATGAAAATTTGCTGTCGATTAATCTTCAAAGGTACCTGTGTACCGAATTTCAACCCAATCCATCCACGGTAGTCTTACCCTTCTCCCCTTATATCTGCTGCCTGTAGTGTCAGATATGTATATTTACCGAAGGTTAAAGTAAACTAGGAAACTATACGATTTGAAACCCATTTAAAAATATCCTTTTTAGGAGGCTTCTTCTGTGACACGTCCTATTTCGGTTTTATCATTGAAACGCAGCTATACACCACCAGTTTCACGGTCTGTAGTGCCATCTCCTATTATTCTGAAATCATCTGATTCAAAACTTTCGTCATTTAATTTTCCCACTACTTGTCATACATCTTTGTTGCCAACTACTCCACCAACATCAAGGCTAATAGTTAATACAAGTTCCGTACTGTTAACATCTTCGAGTGCGTCTATTATTAAGCCCATAACTCCTGATAGTACAACTACTACTGCTAGTACCTCTGCTACTGCGTTGCTTTCTCTACAGAAACCGGAAAATGAATCGAATTCTGTTGAGATTTCAAACTTTTAGATTTTTTTGTACAGATTTTCTTTCATTTCTGTAGCTATTTCTATAATTAAATTATTAGGTTTACTGCTGTATTGTATGATATTTTTACCACGTTTTAAATAACTATTTCTGTGCAGACGTAATTGTTCTAGACATTTTGATATTTTAATTTAATAGTTATTATATTTTCCATCAGCGGTTTAATTTGTTAATTAATATCAAGTTTTTTGTGGCAGAGGAGAACTGGAGAACATGTAATTAGGATTACGTATACTGGTATAAGGTATCAAATCTTAGTTTATTATGTATTTATTGATTTCGACTTATTATTTAAATTTATAGACCTTTCGGCTTGTATTTGGGGTCAGTTTAATAATTTTTCTTGGGGAGGGAGGGGAGAAGCAAAATGTTTCTAAAATTCCGTATACTTGGTTCAAGTTGCTCAAATTTGAGTTCATTAATTAATACTTATGAGGCTATTTCAAATATAGTTTCAGAAGCCATATTTTGATTCCTAAAACTTAATTTTACTAATCTAATAAGTCATTTTTGTAACTACAACCCCTTTCAAAAGTAACCGTAACAGTATAAAAAAGTGAATAAAAGTCAGAAAAATATTGTTTCCAAACGAATTCCACAAATATTTTCTGGATCACTAATTTTTAATGAAATTTTCTAATTTTGTGCCTTGCCATCTGCCTAAAAAATGGAGTAAATTTCATTAAAAAATATTGATCCAGAAAGCAATTGTGGAATTTGTTTGGAGGCAATATTTTTCTGACTTTTATTCACTTTTTATACTTTTACGGTTACTTTTGAAAGGGGTTGTATTTAATGACTTCAAATGTTTTATTTCAATTCTTTTTAATAAACTTTATTTTTGTAAAAAAAAGTTCACGATGCTACTTATTTTTCGAGGGTATTCACCTAAACATGAGAGTTAGATACTAAAAGTGTCTTATCCATTCCGTCGATCTGTTTAATTTTGAACGATTTTGTTACTGTTTAGGGGAGGAGAAGTGGGAAGGTACTTTTTGTTACGCATACTACATATGGTGGTATGAAATTTTACATATTGGCTTTTTGTTAGTGAAGTTTAAACCGCTACCTTTTTGTAATCTGGTAATTATTGTTTTTTGGGTATGTAATTATTATTTGAATTATGTACACACCTTACTGCAACCTTTTTGTTTTCTTGTATATAATATTGATTTTATTACATGCTTTAGTCATACATGAAAATAGTGGTAACCATTTTTCAACTACTACATAATAGGAATATATGTTTTAAAAAGTGAATCATTCCAGATAGAGATATTCCGAAGATATGTTCCAAACGATTCGCATAAATTCTTTTTGATTTACAACTGTCAACATCGTTTGATGTGTGAATTGATTCAGATTTAGCGTACATTGAAAAGCACATTTGACATCTTTATTGTGTAACTCATAATTTCTTTATTCTATTATTCTCATGTCTGATCTTTAGACATTTTATATTTTTTGTTGAAGTTTATCTCTGTGTGGTAATCTATAATAAATTTTGTTTGGTTGAATTATTTTCTCCCTACCCTAGGCATTCAGTAACATGAAACAAAACAGTTATCTATTTTTTGGTTAAAAATGTTATTTTTATACAAGATCCGTTAAATAGCTTCTAAAATCCAAAAGAATTATTTTTACAGTTGATCAACAGTTACTACTACAAAAATCATTAGAATCTATAATTCAGAAACATTTTTTATTAAAACTAATGATTTTAGTTGGTTCTCAGGTTGCACCATGGTAAAGAATAAATATTCTTAAAATCTGAATATTCAAAAATTATGATATATTTGCAACATCTACCAAATATCAATCATTTGTATTTTTTTGCAAAACTGCGATTTGGCACAACGTGATCTCCGGAGTATTTTGCACCAAAATTCAGATGTTTTCATATTAGAGACATTAAATTTACTTACTTATAATTTCAAAAGTTAATTGGTTATTTCATTATAGTTTGCGTCAAGTAAAGAAGCCTACGCCCAGAATTTGAAGCCTGAAAATTTTTAGTTGATATATTCATTTGAAACCACTAAAAATGATCTATAAAATAATAATGCTAATTACTGAAGACTAATTTCGTTCAGGGTGGCACAACAAATAGGATTTTTATAACATTTGCTAGGTAGGTATGTCTACAGAGTCCCAGAAATGAACCCTCTATAAAAATCAGCTTTCAATTAGCAACTGTTGCTAGGCATAGCATCAATATGTAGAATGAAATCTTTACTGCAGCAAACGTACGTAATAAATGTTTCGTGGGTTGCCCACGATGGACACACGTGGGTGTTGTCCCTACGGAATCAGGTGGGTCCCACGTGGGCAAACCCACTGCCAACAAAAAAGAACATTTCAACCAATCATACTACTTCAAAGTTTCACAATTTGTTGAAATGCTTTTTGACAATAGATCGTGTAGTAAGAACCAAAATAAGCACAGCATGGGTATCTACATATTTAAAAACAAATATATATTTACCACTTTGTTAGGTCTATTTTTTTTTCTAAAACACACTTATTCATACTATTCCCTAGAGAGATTCAAAAATGAAATTTGGTAAATGATAGTATATTATGAACAGATTTGTAACGCAATCATCGTCCCTTGAGTCTAACAGCTAGCTTCATTTTTCTCGATTGCCAACATAGATCCATTATTCACCAAATTTTAGTCATTTTCTGAAGGTCTGTATGAGAAACTGGTTTCTATGTATTTGTATTCTTATGTTATTTGGTAAATTGTTGGAAAAGTGGGGAAGACTTTTCTGAATAATGCACTTAGTACAAGTGTTTAGTCAAGTATTTGGTCTGTCGTCCAGCCAACATTTTGATAATCTGCATTATCTTAAAGAATGTTATACTTCAAAGAAAATTATGGATATGTATGACCATCTACAGAATCTTATCTAAAATTAATAGTACATATTCCCAAATAAATGTGAACTACCCTGTTCTTTCGAAATAGCAGAAAAATAACACAACACCAACTAATTTATGTAGCCAATCAGGGATCTTCAATTAGGGTATCCTTTTCCTAGGTATAGGATTTTACAGTGATGTGTGTAGCAGAAGTATGTTTAAATTAATAAACATTTTAAAAATTAACCACGTTTTTAATAGACTCATACTAGATTTATACAGCAATAGGTAATAATTGCCTACATAGGTATGCAGGTATTAACTAGCTACATATTTCTAAACATACCTAAAATGGCTTTCTAAATCAAAATAAATTATTGAAAAAAAACAACTGAAAGTAAAAAAAACAATGTTTTTAATAAGAAATATATGAATTGGCACCTAATGGACAAAAGCACAAAAAAGAATGGAAACAAGGTTTTGTATATTTGATATGGTTGAAGTTAATTAAGAGATAGGTAGATCAATCAATACATAAATAGTGGAAATAAATATGTATTTACAAATTCAATTTGAAAAGTTATGGCTCTCTCATTCTATTTTGTTTGACCAATAATATTTAAATGAAACCATACACTGAAGATAGTTTATATATAATTTAATAACACAAGATTTTTAGTTTCACTTTTTATTTATGCATTATCTAGGTACCTATCTGTTAGTTAATTTTACATATAGTACAATATTTAATAATATTCACAATGGTGTAGAGATAAATCTTCTAAAACATAAATTAACATATTATGGAATAAATGAACCATATAAAGAACTATTCAGTAGTTACTTAGATAACAGAAAAATATATACTAACATAAATGGTGAAAATTCAGAAGTGGAGGAAATTTCCTTTGGTGTACCCAAAGGTAGTATACTAGGAACAATGCTATTTATACTATATATATATATATAGTATAAATAGCATT
>JAUYWI010099661.1:0-11625 GCA_034780595.1 Parotoplana pacifica | reverse complement strand
ATCAGTCTGCTGCAGCCCATGGTCAACCAGGTGCGTGGGTGGGTGTCTAACGGGCCGATGACGTCATCGGGTTCAAAAATTAAAATCGACTTCCAATTTGATCTGACAATAAATTTATGTAATTTTATAACTATATTACTGCAAGTAGTATTGTATTTAATCATGATTTTAATAAAAATATCACCATCCGTTTCCCGTGAACGTAACCTCCTCAGAAGTCGGGGGTGACCATTTTGAGTGACCTTGTGGCCCATAGTAACCCCCGGCGGGAACACTCAAGATGTGGCTTCCTGAATATCGACTCAGTGGGCCCCTAGACCGGTAACCTAGCAACTACTAAGTATTAGGAACTGCCCGATTTTCTGTAATAAAATAAAATCGATATTTGTTTGCTGTTGCAGATGCTGCTGGCTCTGGACGAGGTTTACGAGGAGAAGGCGGCCGAATTTGTTCCCGCGCTGGTCTGTCTGATTCGAGCCTTCAGACGCTGGTTCCCCACCTCTGTGGCGCCTGTAAGTCAGTGCTTTTGACTACGTCGATATCTATGTCTTTGTATTTTAACAAATCTGGTGCCGGCTAATTTGGGTAGACAATCACCAGCAGAGGAGAATGCCGCGATTTCTATGCACTAACAACATAGGAGGCGCTTTAAAATGTTCAGTTTTTGTCAGTGAATTTCGCATCTTCTGCTCTTTCCAATTATCCTTTCTTGCCTAGCAACAATTCTCCATCCTTCAGGGGTCATCGCTACCTAAATTGCTTTCTCTGCCCCTCTAAGTCTGTTTCGTTTATCTTTCTGTTTCCGTCCATAGTCTACGCAAACCTTCATGTTTTTTTCTGGCCTCTCCCATCAGCGCTATTTTATCTGTTTTTCTTGTCCGGTTATAATTTCATAGTTCCTTTTTTTATTTTTTGGTTCTTTTAAGGCTTAATGATTGCCTATAAGAAAAAATTTGTATGCTCTATGCACCATAGTGTTCTATGTTTTTACGTTTGAACCTTGTTTCTTGTTTTTGTTGTTTATGATCTCTCTGAGACACTCATTAAGTTTTTTTAAATTTGTCCCTTACCCAACGGATGTCTATTTATGATCCATCAAGTTCATAGTTCCCTTACCCAACCGATGTCTATGGTTATGACCCCTCAATTGCCAATAGATATTCACTTTTATGGAGTGACGGATATCACCTCGTGTCATTGTTCCCCTGGAGATTCGTTCCTGTGTTAAGAGGTACACTTCAGTCTGCTGTTGGTGACGGTCTCCAAAGCTCTCCTTGGGGTCTTGATGATCTCTTGTCAGGCAACCTCGATCGTAGGCACTTTGGGGGTGATTTCCGAGCTACATTCATCTGGCACTTGTGCACTCTCTGTCTGTCATCTTGCACGGAGGAGAAGAGACAGCACACTGACTGCCCTGGTGTCCTCTCTTGACATCATTGTCGTTGTTTGTTGTCGATCGATAGGTTTTAATAACCTGCGCCAGAGATATCGGTGGCAAATTTTCAGTTCAGACATCATATTAGTAAAAATAATAAATAATAGTTTTTTTATTATTGCTCTGAAACACATTATTTGGCCAGGACCTGCTTTGACAGCGTGAGTGGCCTTTAATAAAAAAACAGGCTTCCAAGTACTTTTTTGCCAATAGCTTCTTCTTTATATTTTTTATGCAAAATTGGCAAATATTCTTTACTTCTATGCTTTGATATGAAATATACGAACATTTTATATTGCTCAGACTGTGATTATGCCTAGCTGTTGAGGCCCAACAAGCCTGAAACAGCTGACCTGGGCTATCGTTTGGGAGTAATATAGAAAAGTAGTATATTTTTATCAAGGTATACCTGTTTTTTTATTATTAATCTTAAACCCATTATCATGACAAGGCTGTGATCGCTGTCACATTCCGCTCCTGGATAGCTGCATAATTTTTTGCCAGTATTTCTGTTTTGTTGTCCAACTGCAATGGTTCCTAAGCTCTTATACCAACCCCTTAGCCATCTCCTCGAAACTTTTTTTCGGGAGTGATTTTTCTGACGGCGGCTCTATGATGCTTCTGTTGACGGTCTCAGTTCAAATTGTACATGTTTAGCTCGTTACATGTTTGGGTCGGGCCGTTACATGTTTGGATGAGCTTTGAATTAATTCTAGTAAAGGTTTAGATAATCTCTACAAGAATTTGTTGCACCTTTTTTACAAAGAGAATTTGTTGTATGCATATCAGTAAAACATTTCTTATTTTCATAGAAATTATGTAATGGTGAATACGAAATGGAAAACGAATATGAAATGGCTTTATTTTTTATTTTCAGAAAAAAATATCGATGGCATGTTGTTGGGTAAGTCTTATTAGTGTCATGGAGTACTGTTTTAGTGTCATTATGTTATGGACCACTGATTTAGTGTCATTATGTCATGGACAAATGATTTAATGTCATTATGTCGTGGATCACTGCTTTAGTGTCATTATTCCATGGACACTGATTTAGTGTCATTATGTCATGGACCACTGATTTTTCTCAAGATTTACGCAGTTGAAAGACTCAGAAATTGAATGCAACATTTAAATAGTTTCAGAACAGGACCCTCACCAAATGTTTGCACGAAATTCTAATTTGAATTGCATGAATAAATAAACTTTATCTTCTTTTTAGGTATTCCTTTCATCAATCATAGCATGCAATTGACATTCTATACTACAAACGTTAAATTCCATTGTAGTTTGAATATAAGTTTGACTCAAAATTTGTCTCGAATCGCATTCACTTTCACTTGGTTACGATACGATATGAACAAATCCTTACAATCGAATGATGACTGGAAAACAGGACGCAAGGTAAATATGTTCAAGGAGAATGACAGACATGGACACTTTTCTCTGTCCAGCTAAATTCACTTTACACTTTTGAGTCAATAGGTGACTAATTAATCAAAGCGACAAATAAGAATGGAAACAAGGTTATGTGTGACTAATTTAGATTTCTGAAATTGTAAAAGTAAACTATATAAAGGTACGCCAACGCATAAACAAAACAAAACCATGTTTTGCTACTTTTGGAACTTTAATCCTGTATTGCCTTAAAATGTTTTATTTGTTTCATCTTTCTTCTTTGGTAATTTTTTAGTAAGTATTTATTAATTTCTTAATTAGGTGCCAACTATTATAACCAAGGGCATATATGTTTTCAATAGGAACGTTGTAAAACATCATAATAGTCATTTGTGGCTATAATGATATTTTGAATCATAATATTTCAATCTTAAAACATGTGTATATTATGCTGGCTCTCTATGAAGGGTTTCATAAAATAGGATAATTCATCTCTCTGTAGGTCTGATAAATTATAATATGCTCGGTGTCCACATTTTGTTAACTTACATAAAAATTCATCAATCGTTTGATTCGACATTTGTCGAATTTCATGAAAACGTATTGACTCTCTAACAGAGGAAGTATGATCTCCTATCAATCTTAATAATTGAATTTTGATAGCATCATAAGCAATATTTTGCTTTAATCCTTCCTGCAAAATAATTCTACATCGTTCTGGTAAAACAGCGATTAAAATCTTAATTTCTGATTATCAGGCACATTATACATAGCCAAATAATTATCTACTATCTCTAAATATGCTACGAAATCTGTACCTTCCACAAAATTTTCGGGAATTGGCAATTCTAATATATGATAATTCTGTGACATACTAAATATTTATCTCAATCTTATGGTAATATAAAATAACTTATTTGGTTTGATTGTCCAAGGAATAATCACTGCTGAAAAACAAAATATACTGGGCAGTATCATCATAATAACATTAAATAATTAATACATAATATATAAGTGAATTATATCTAAATTATATCAGGTGCGTGATTAAAAATGTTCGGCGTCACTAAATGTTACAAGATACCTAAACTATAACGGTTGCGGTTCAGAAATGTCAGGGTCTCCAAATGTTACAAGGTTTTCTTGTAATCTAATATCTCTAATAAATTTACCATGACTCATCTGACTCCATATCAAAATTTGTCCTCCAAACACCCAGAAGTTTTATTAAACAAAAAGTAACAATTTCATTTCTAATTTAGTTTCAAATTTTATTTTATAAATTCTATTTACTAATACATAAATAATATGATAAATTAATTATATAATTTTACTTATCTGATTCTTAGAGTTTACTACGGACTTCACTTCAATAATTTTATTTATGGTAAATTTTATTATTCGAAATATAACCTAGCAATATTCAAATTTAAAATAAAACTATCAAAAATCAAAATATAAAAATCCAAGAATATTTTAATTTCTAAAAACAATAGATTAATATCTATTTAAATCTATTAAATTATGCTACAAAATACCTATCTAACACAGTGAAAGCTCTATGAGAAAAGTTATAAACTGCTGGATTTATTTTGTCACGTATTGCTCTTTTTGAACATCTCAAATAGCTGAAGTTGTTCCTCGATTTAAATGCATATTGGACCATTGCATTGAAACTAGACTCGACCATAGGTCCACAGAAGCAAAAGAAAGATATCTTAGCCAACTTTGAAAGACATGGGTACTTTTGCTCAGGGTAAGTTATGATTATACAGCAGTTCACCCTAAATATACCTTTTCGTTAGCTTCTAAACCTCGAAGACTGTTGTCCATTTGATATGATACAATTTTTTGCTGAAGGTCCTTTTCAGCCAGAGTCAAGAATGCGTTTGTTGATTCTGTAAGAGACTGTAACCGTTTCAGTGAGACTATTCCCTCAAAAGATGGTTATCAATTGGCAAAGTTTTCTGCATGAAGAGCATAGCTCAGATATACTTATTTTACTAATATTTTGAAATTATCAAGTTTTATTAGATAGTTCTAGCAATACATCATCATTCTACACGACGGATCCCATGTCACACAGCTAAACTTTTTAGAAACTGACTCGCCTCTTCTGGAATAACTCATGATGAATGGCCTGGTTCATCACCTCACCTTAACCTCATAGAAAATACATGGGTTATGTTAAAGAAAAAAGTGGCATCTTACAAACAACATCTCTCTTAGATGTAATACAATTTATTTTCATGTTTGGATGCAAGAGATTGCACCCAAAGATTATATATTAATTAATAATCTTTGATTGCACCTGAATATTGCCATACTTAGATTGAAAGTATGCCAGAACATATCTCAGCTGTTCCAAATACTGAAATTCCTGATAGACATTTTTTAATCTGAAATAATCTTATATTATAACATTTGTAATTCTTTTTGCATTTTGATTGTATATTTAAAAGCATTGAATTATGTACTGTATATATAAATAAATACATAAAACACAAACATTTGGAGGTGTTCAGACTTTTGACCACCACTGTAGCCTAGTTTTACTATTACGCCTGTGTTTATTTCTCTAAATCGTGTATTCTGTGGTGTGGAAATCTTCTGTGAGATAGATATCTGTAATATAAATGAGAACCCCTAACCCATATTTGAAACGAATTACAAAAATAATCAATTTCACTTTGAAATCAGCGATGCTGCATAGACATAATCATAAATAGATTCTATTTATGATTATTTCTATGCAGTATCGCCTAGTTTTTTCTAAGTTCTAGAGCTAACCAGAATATTGTTAGACAGGAAAAACTAGGTTTACACGCCCTCAAAATAAAAACAGTGATTGCTTAGTTTTTTTCTTATCTACCTATCTATATTGTATCATATTTTCTTATATACTGTAATAAAGAAATTCTAATATTAATATTCCATATTTATTTAAACCTGCTTAAAACGTAATTTTAGTATGTGTTCATAAGTAAAAATGAGATATAAATATCTATTGATAGATAAACATGTACATAGTGCTTACATACAATAAAAGATTTTCGACTAATTATTGCATGCTGACCAAGATGTTACATAACAATATGTTAGGTATATCAATTTAGACAAGTCAGCTGTAGCAGCAATTAGCAGAGCTACAATATAGACCGCAGGTCTAGTTACAGCATGAACAGTATTGTCAACATAAAAAAAGCTACAAATGAACTGGAACTATTTAAAAAAACGTGTACCTCATTGAATTTTTAATTAAAAAGTGTCTGAAAACTATTGAAAAATGTATAATGAATAAATTATTTGATTCTATAAGTTTCCAATGGATTTTAGCGAATAAACCATTTTAATTTGTGTACACAAAATCAATATGTATAAGATAATTTAGTGTAAATTCCAACTTTTTAGAGGGGCCGTTTAGGGCAGATATTAGCAAGTCAGATTACTAAAACACTATAGAACGAATATGCATAATGATCACTTATTTATATAGGTAAGCTTAGGTTGAGCAATTAGAAATGAAATGTAATAACATTTTAGGTGGTTCTCTCAAATGTAAAAAATAAATGTTACATGAAATCTATAACTACTGCTTACCTCAATGCAGGTCAAAGCATACATTATTGCTATTTTACACTGTCATTGGCAGCAATGTATAATTTAATTACGTGCGCTGACTGAAATTTATTCCAACAACATACCTCAACAAATACTTTTTTACAATCATTAAAACAGTAAAAAATATTGTTATTTACAATTTGCATAAATTCTTTGTTTTGTAAATGTACACCTCATTATTCATTTAAAACCTTTTGTTTCCTATTGGTTGAGGTATGTAAATAGAAATAACCAGTATGTACCTCCAATAGTTCTTTCTGTACACATCATGCAAATAATATTACATTTTATGATAGTAAAGTTAACAAATCAACAAAACAAAATAACTGTGTACGAGTGAAATATATACATAAATAATCACAAATAAATACTGTTATTGAGAGCAAAAGTTTCAAGAAAGGCATACAATGGAATGAATCAAAAGAAACGAAACAAATAAACAAAATGAAATGGCACAATTTTAGATTTTAGCCTTGAAAATAAAAAGCTATCAAAACATATTGTCGGATCCATAGTATAAAATCGTAATGAAAAACGTACTGAAATGTCGTATTAAAAATCATATGTATATTACAAAATCGTCATAATAAAGAAACGCAATAAAACCATAGAAGTAGACACCAAACATAATAGAAATTGTACTACACGTACATATAAATCAATTTAAAAGAATCAACTTCTTGATTTTTTTATTAAGCGTTTTTGCATAGATAATCAATTTCTTTAGGAATAGAAATAGCAAACATTATAACATAGAAGTACTAAATAAAACATTTTAAAATAAGTTTTCCATATATCTATTTTGTCCTATTTAATTTTTACGACACTTAAAATACGACATTTAAGTACGACTTTTTAAGGTCAATAAATTATAAACGACTTATTAATATTAATAACTCATTGCTATGCACCCCATATCTGATATTATATAAATTATTTCTTTTATAGTGAGCGCATTTCATTCTGTTGAAATATGTAAGAGTATATTTTAGAACAAAACCCCATAATCATATCGGATACTGAAACAGTTTCTTGATAAATATAAATAACTGACTAGAGATAGAGATTAGAATTGTTTTGTAGGTTGGCACACAAAAATGTTTTTTACGTATACATAATTGTAATGATTTTATGCGAATGAATAACTTTTACATTAGAGATAAAACTGTGTACATTCATTTTCAAATGTTTAAAAAGTAAAAATAATATTACTATTGATATTCTCTGCATTCAAACGATACACAGATACACTTTTCTCTGCTTAATAATAACAATAACTACATATATTGTAGTTTAGATTACTTTGTCTTTCCTACAAATTCGGCTTTAGAAACTTTCAATGTAATTGAATTGCACAGATTAGGATAAGAAATATAAATGTTAAATGGCGCATAATAAAGAAAATAGAGCTTCTATTTTAAATCAGGATTTTGGTGGTTTTGAAAAGCATTCTACAATGAAGAAGACTTTCTTGACTTTTCATTTTATAAATTTAGTATAAACACAAACCTTCTAATAAAATAATGCTTCTTGTATATAAAACTAATCTTCTACAAAAAAACAATTAGTTTTCAAATATAAAATGACAACGCAATCCAATTACACGATCTACTTTCTAATAGGCCATCAAAATATAGAGTCAACATGCATTTATCTAGGCAATTTCAAGGTTGACCAATGCAAATATTACCTAAACAAATCTATAATATAAAATTAACATAGTATAAAGTTAATAAAATTAAATGATTAACACTGGACCAGGGACATATAGTACTGGGTGTACCACTATTCACTGTCGAATTTAAAATTAAGAACGTTAATATTCCAATGTATTATAAAGGGGTGCAATTCATAAATCAATCGAATACAACTCATCATCATCATCAATATAAATGTCATAGACAGGTTCCTAATCTTTTATTTTCAAGATGGTCACCATTTTCATGTTGGCATTGACGAATTCGTCCACGGGTCAAAGCATAAATGTAACACAAAGATTCATCAAATAACTGGAAAGCGGTGATTAGTAATTACTTCTTAACATGTTCAATGTCGCAAATTTGACGATTATTTTGAATACGGATTCCCTGATAATCCCACAGGACTCGGTGGGGGCCACTCTATCGGACCACGTCGACCAATCCATCGGTTGAGGCATTTCTCACTGTACACATAGTGTGGCGGATTGCCGTCTTGCTCGCTGCCACCACATTTCTTCTCCGTCACCAGCCAGCGCCTGCAAGAATCGCTGTATGTATGCTGGATGGTGAATTCCGGTACGTACACTCTGTGCGTATATCCCTGTAGTTGACTATTTGTTACTTGGCATTCCCTCTTTTTAGTCACAAAAACGACAAGTCAGCGTCAATTCGTCCGAGTAATGTTTTGCCACAGAATTTTAAATTAAAAATGAACCAGACACCCACCCATAGCACTCCTGATAAAGTTGCAGGGTGTCAAATTGTTACAGCAGAAAGAGAACATAAGCAATAAACAGATAACTATCCATGATCTAACTACTGTACATAACACAGATTCAATTATGTATGTATGTATTTTAATTACAAACGTCTCGTTTAAAACATGTCTGTTACTTGTATAGTCTAGTGTAGGTACTGCAACAAGTCATCAATCAATTTCATTTATTCAACAAACACAAATCAAACCAGGCACATAACCTTAATCATCCATAATTTCAAAATATCAAAACCTGTTAGTTATAGACTAAAAAAAGAACCTTGTTAAAAGTAATTTTACTTTAAAATAAACAAGCGATATTTTTAGTATTCAATATGAAAGAAAAACTAACACTGCTTATAGAATTAAGAAAAACACCAAAATCTAATTAAGTAGCTCTAAATCTATCTCTGAAACAGCAGCATAAGTAAAAAAGTAGCTAACTATAGACTAAAGAGATAATATTACTTAGTGGATCAAATTTAATTTATAGCACTCTATTTTACTAATAGCTAATATACTTTGTAACTCTTCCCAATTAGAAATGAGGATAGAATCAACCAGCAGACAGGTAATGCATTGTTGGCCTGATAGAACTACTGATTTCCTGAAAACAGAGAACTGAGCTTAAGAACTTGGGTTTAATGAGAACAAGAACCTACTTGATTAATCATTTCCATTTCGTTTAGGTCATAGAGTGATGGGAGGGAAAGAGGAATACCAGCAGAAGACCAGGCCTGACTAGGACTATAACCCATAACTTTACAATGTCAGGAGGAACTTAGTTAGAATGAAAGCAACAGCAGTTGACTCATATTTCACAACAGGAGCCACACCCAGTCAGCTAAGCCCCTATGGAAACCCTATTCTAGTAATGTCGTAGTGAAAGCCAACACATTAACGTGCTTAGTCGGCAGTTTTTCGAAAAGATTAATAGATTACCTGATGCAACAATAAACAAATAGTGAATGCGGTCTTAATATTATTATAACAAAAAAAATCGATATAGCTACTTTGCAAATTAATGAATCTGGATGTCTAGCCTGTCGAAGTTATTTTTATTACAATATACAGATAGATACATAACATACTCATAAAATATATTTCCACCGAGTGTTCTTCAAATTAACGCAAAAACTACAACAGAAGTGCTGAAGTAAAAAGTTACATTGAAGGAAATAGAAATAACCAGCTTACAACTTCGTGAATCTGTGACAGTTCATGGCTTTTGTTCCGTATATGTATCAGTACAAAAGAAAAGGAATATTTTTTGTCTAATATTAGTGATAAAAATTAAACGTTATCGTCTAGAATATGAACATTATAAGCTAGCAGCTAGATATTTCTATTTTTAATGCACAGCATAATGCATATTGATTCGTTTTTTTAACTTATTAGTGATCACATTATTAGACAAATTTAACACAGTTTCCATAACCTCTCTGTTTATTGCCTTCAATATTTTATTTTTAAAAATATAACGATAATGTACTAAGTGAGGTTTCATAAACAGTTGAATTGAAAATTAAGCTGAGCCTTTTGGTTTGCTCATTCTGTGATGAATCTCATGAAGATAGTAGTGACCTCTTTCTGCTTAATTATATTCAGTCAGTTCACATCACTGGAGGTAGCAGCTATACAAATGAAATGAGTAGCATATATTGAAGACAAAGTAACAAAATCACAACGGAATAGGATGCTAACAATCAAGTCACCGATTTGTTCTGGTCGAGGCCAGCCTCATTGCCTGGGAATGACCTCCAGCCACGGAGCCAGACACAGAGGGGTAATACAATATGCTAATGAAGGACGGCAAAGGAAAGGAGTGAACGCTCATTCATTGGTCAATGGAGGCTAGTCGATCACATCAAGAGTTTGGTGAGTTCTCCTGCAGCAGGATTGTCATGGCCACATTGATGTCATTGTTTGCTGCTTGGAGGGCCTGCAAGACCCGGTCTCGAGTGAAGCCCATGTCGATTAAATGCTGAATCTGCAAGGGAGCAAACTTAGTTTTTAATTTGCAATGTCATCTCAATCACTGATAGTTTTAACAAAAGGTCAGTTATGGTAAAAATAGGGAATTCCGAAATATTACGGAAAATCACTTCACTGATACTTATAGGATCATAATTTCTACTAATATTTTCAAATTTTATAAAAATAACACTTGGCGATCTTCTTTTAATATTTTTTTAAATTCATACAGAAAACACCAATATACATATAGTCTACATTAATTCAACAATACCTTCAGCAATGACATTATTTAGGATATTATGTAAAAGTATATCAGACTCATCCAACACGTACAAAAGGTGTACAACAAAGATTCGGTATGCTGCCGGTAAGTCAGAGGACTTTGAGACTTCATCAAGGATCTGTCCGAGTCCATTTCTTTTTGCCTTGGTAATAGACTGTCTGACTCTATGATGTGTAAAGTACAGAGAGAAGCATCATGGGATATGCTGTTTGTGGATGTGGAGTCAGGGACAGAGGTAGAACATAGACTACAAATGTGGAGAGCAGCAATGGGAGACGGAGGAATGTGAATTACTATTTGAGATTGAGAGGTGAACTATGTGGATAGAAGAGCCAGAAAGATGAAGGTGGTGAAGAGGAGGCGTGGAAGACCCCCAAAAATGGGAAGACTGCACCCGTGAAGATATGGAGAAGGTGTGGCTAAAAAACGATACTACGCAGGTAGCATATTAGACCAC
>JAUYWI010099650.1:0-11626 GCA_034780595.1 Parotoplana pacifica | reverse complement strand
ATATAGGAGATTTTAAAGAATCTTATTCTATGTAAAATTTTAGTTGTGTCATTTATTTTGGAAAATAGTGTATGTATGTGTCTTCAGATTTTTAATTTCTTCAATTAGATTTGTAAAGCCGTTGACTTTGTTGGTGACTGCTCAGTGAGGGTTTATTTATTAAATGACATGCACAGTGTTCAACAAATGTGGTCCGAATTACATGCATAATATAACTTATCATGCTTTAGCTTGAGTGTAGAACAAGATGATACAATGACTATATAGTTATGAATTGATCTTGAAAGGATGCTGGTTTCATGTTGAAATTATATAAATATGTTACACATATTTTCGTTGGAGAGAGAGAGAGAGAGAAAGGGGGGGAGACCTACTATCGAAGGCTTGACACATATTATTTTTTATTTTGTATCTATTCAATGAATAGATATTTTCTGAGGTTTTTGTGCACCTGGAGCCGCTGTCAAAAAATATATATAATCAATTGTCTTGTATGAGAAATTGGTCGATTAAATTGGTGTGTCTATCATAACTATGAAAGGGGAACAGAGTGGGTTGTAAGCAGGGTGTAAAAGAAAAATGGAAAGAGAAATAACGAGTAAAGCAACTTCTGAGGCAGAGCTAGTTACCAGAGTCCTATAATTTCATAACTTTGTGACATTCATGAAGTATTCAAAACCTAGCCGAGTGCGCAGCGTGCTGTACTACGGATAAGGAGGTTCCTGGTTCGAGACCCGCTCGTGACACTCTTAAAGTTACTTGGCGGTCAGGTTGCCGAAAGTGCTCAGGGACTGGAAAACCCCCTCCCATGGGAGTCTAACGATCGTAAAAGAGACGGTCATTTGTCGGTAAATGTATTACGTGGTGACCGTTGAGTACTGGCTAAACAAGTAGCTTTCAAATACACCCTCTTATGGGCATAGAATAGCGAACTAGTAAGTGCGAAGAAAAATACATTAGCTTGTGTGATGAATATTCACCAGGTACATAAAATCTTTTTGGCCAGAAACAACGGCTTCTTTATCATCATAAAGGTAAATAAGATTAAAATATGATTATATTACATTGATTATTACATTGATATAAAATACAGGGGCAGAGGAAACATTATGTAATCAATAGGACCGAAAATCAGTAAGAATATCTATAATTCATCTATATGTCAGTCATTTGAAGTAGACCTCCATAATCTAAATCTATTATTTTCATCAACCAGTCATATTTATTTGGGGCACTATTAAATCATTTAAGGGTTTAATAAGTAAACATAAAATGTATAGTATTTTCAAATGTTCAAATAAAAGGAAACTAGGTATATTAAAAAGTTCAAATAAAGTGAATTATAAATGATGAAATTTAATAAAAGAGGAATAAATTGTATAAACAAACAGTTTTCTGAAATAACTGATTTAAAGAAATAGTTTTAGTGCTAAATGGATGGGGTAGGACTATATAAAAAATGAAATATCTGAATCACATAGCTAAAAATCTGGAAATAAGTTTGTATAAAATACTACTGCAAAAAATCTGTAAATAAGTTTGTATAAAAACTAATGCAAAGATTTATATGTATTATTGGGAGGTTTGTGATATTTTAAAAACTAAACTAGTCATTTTGTAATTTTTGAACCAGTGGTTGTTTTCCAGATCTGGTCCATTTGTTAAAAGTTTACATTTTATTTTCAAATAAAAAAGCAAATAATTTAGCATCCCTAAGAAGATGAAGTAAACTAGGGCTATAGGGTATTATAAACTAAAAATCTATCATAATAAAGTTGTGAAATTATATCAACAAAAAAATAAAAAAATCATTGGCATAATCCGCATTAAGAGAAACAAGAATGGAAATTGATACTGATAAAGATAAAAAATGAACATAATGCTCTTTGGATAAATAAGACTTTAAGACAACTGGACCCACATACAAAAGAATTAATGTAAATTCTGTTACCCTTCTAATTCAAAAATTGAATTAGTCTTTCTAGCAAAATTATTGGGAATATCCGGCTTTAAAGCCAAAATATTTTTATTAAGTATCTTTAAAGTGACAGATAAAAAATACCTTCACCTTTAAACCAAAACATACCTGAGGCATATAATAATCTACAGGAAATTGTTCAACCATATCAATAGAAAGATTGACAATAGGAGATATACTTAGATTATGTTCTTTTTGACTCTAAAAGAGGTTTCAGTATCAGTATGAAGAGGACCGTCTAAGGCCAGGGGACAATAACTCTACCACTTTCTTACTACTTGCTTATTTTTTCAGTGGTCCTACCACACAATTCTTAAACATTCGGGCATTTCAATTTTCTTAAAACCATCATAAAAATCACAAACATTTCAAACCCGCATGCTATCATCTTTATCTACATATATATTTTGATATCATAGCTAAGTAAAAATAGTATAATAATAATAATAAAAATAAAATTTATTCTTGTAAAAAAAGAAAAGGCTAGCCAAAGGCACTTTCGTGATCAAGTTGGCCACCATTCTAGGTATATCATTTTACATTTTTACAATAATATTAAAAGTAGGTACAATGCGCGAAATACACTAACTCAAAGTAAACAGAATAATAGAATCACAATACATATTACATACATAAAAGATTAAAAAATAATCATTTACGATTCATATAAAAATGAGACAATGGACACCAAGCAAGGTTAACCCTCATATAATATATTGTTTAGTTTGTTACAATGTATTTATCAATATATCCATTAGTTACTTTGTTTTTAAAAGTTTCACTATTTGCTATATGTTTTAATTCTGTGCTCATATTGTTCCATGCTATGGAAGCTGAGTCCATTAAATTTAATCAAAATAATGATTTGATAAACATTTTAATATTTAAATCAGTTAGCTAATTTTCAGTGGCATATTTTATTCTAAATATTCTCTTTACCTTTCTGGACCAACTTATAATAAAACAACTATTGAAAAAAGCCATATTTTTAAAGTTCTGACATATTTTTCACCCATTCATATCCAAATTAAACCCATCATGTTGCATATGTCCAGAATTTTTATAACATGAAGATAAAAACGTGAAAAACACATTAAAGAATCTATTTTACTAGGAAAAAGACAAGAGAAAGGTGGTTGGGAGGTTTTCTGGAGACTTGCCCATAAACTGTTGTCACTAATACGTACATTTTTAACAATGTAAATATGGCTTTTTTGCCATTTTTATTGATATTTTAAATTTGTTTTTTAAAATCAAATAAATATCACGTGTGTGCTTTAGTACCAACATGGACAATACCATTGGCCTCTAAAAGTCAATAAATATGCAGAACAATGACGTATATCCAATTGTGAACAAAGTCCCAGTGATATTAAAACTGTGATTTGTGTGTATTTTTTTGGTAGTAATCTTATTTATAGAACTAACTCAATATTGCCTTAAATGTTAGTTTTAAAAACAGATTTTTTATATAAAGCATTTTACCAACAAGGAATATTCGCTTATTTATGTGTCAAACCACAGGATATTTAAACGAATTCTACACTAACATATGAATTATAATAAATACCTACATCTGTTAATGGTATGGAACAAATGACATTAGATAATTCTGGACTATATTGACTCAAATCGAAATTAATATATATTCAAAATAAGAAATAATCATCCTAAAACTAACGCTTATATGGAAATGTAAACCAATCTTGTATTATTTGAGTATGTCTGTTGCTTGTACACATTTGGTGAGGTCAAAGTTATGTCTTAAAAAATTTCTTAGTCTGTACTATTTTCTGAACCTAGTTTATATCATCCGAGACTTTGGCATGACGAAGTTTCTCACAAAATGCTTTTCCAATCGCTAAGTAAATTCGTCAGGTCGAAGTCTCGGCTGATATAAACTGGCTTCAGAAAATAGTTAAGACTAAGAAATGTCTTAAGACATTACTTTGACCTCACCCATTGTATCATTGCCGTAGACAAATTATGACATTTGTGGGCTCTTTTAAAAAAGGGTACTATACCATGAATATGACTACATGTGGTCACAATGAGGAACAATTTCCAACCATTGAAATGCCTTGATAGGACCTGTGCAGATTGTGGTCCTGAACGGGTAGTAGATCATTATTGGCCTATCTTCGGAATTGCTTTTATACGATCAAATCATGTACGATGGCCACAGTGAACACATGTAAAAAGAGAAAAGTGTGACAAGCGTTCTGAAATGGATATCAGGAAGACTTATAACGAACGTCTGAGCATGGAAACCACATTTAAAGAGTTCATCACTTCACAATTGAAGACATGAAGACATTACCCTTCCAAAATTTCAAAATGTAATGGCAATTACACTAATTCCATTCTGTATTTTGGTTATAACTATTTTACACCTTAAGATTTTTTACTAGCTATTTCAGATTCGAAAATGTTTACAAGCCAGATTTATAACTATCCAATTGATTTCTACATAATTTGATACATTATTAACTACTGCTTCATTTCAAAATTGTGACTGATCTCTGTGTATTTCTTTCTTCTATGGTATAGATAAAAAATTATTTAATAGGAAATGAAAAAATTAGTCACAGATTAAATTGGTTTGGTTTTTAAATTGAAATATTTATCAAGTTTTTAAATAGCATAACTACATAATTATATTTTACTGTTAAAATTTGAAGTTACAGAAGAAAACGTTTGACATCCAGTAAGTTCATGTTGTTGATAGGTAGTATAATGATGCTTACTTATTTAAAGTTATTTCCTGGAATATGAATCAATATGTCTTGAAATTGATTATTTAATATTGTGTCAAATGTTGTAAAATCTTATTTTTATTAATATCGGTATTTATTGCATGCTTTCTCATTTTTCTAATTGTAGCGTTTGCTTTTCTTAACCTACAAAATCTTCGTTGCGATTTTTCGATTTTTTGTTGAATCTGTGGAAGTTAGTATTCAATTTGAACATTCATTTAGCATCTGATGATGATGATGTTTACCAAAGCTTTATTATGTTTTATATTATATACAACATTCAATCACTGTTGGATATCTACTGGTAAGACAATTAAATATTATTTATTACAATTAACAGCAGAAATTCAACAAATGAACATTTAACATTGCTGAGTTTTCAAACAATGCCATTAAACCAATTCAACGATTTACAAAAGTTCTAGGGCCTGTTAAGTGATTTTCGTTAAAAATTGGTTATAGTAAACAAACCGTTTATTTATATAATGAAAATTTTGCTATATTATTTTGGATAGATTAAAAATAAAATTGTATAATGTTGCCCTTAAGCTTTCACCTCCAACGAATAATTTTCAATTTATTTATTAGGATTCTTTTTTCTGATGCCTGTAGCGTACTAAATATATTTCATAATCATTTGCTTCTAATTATTCTCATTATAGCTTCAACTGAACCGACCACAACAAGTACAAGCTATACAACATACAATATACCAAAAATAGGTAACAACCTTTTGAACAACTATATATTCACATGCTAAGCGACAACTAAGGTTTCATATTTTTTATAAACGCATTGTTATAGGGATGTATTTGTAAAAAGTCATAGAGATATGCAATGCTAGTGTTCCTAGTCAAAATGCTCAATTCGTATTAGAAGAGAAAACGTAGCTGATATTTAAAAAAACATATAATAGACCCCTGTTTTTGTATTAAAAGGCTGTTGAAGCAGGTTCTGGAAATTAAAGTGTTTAAGTAATTTTTTAAGCTTTGCCAAATTGAAGAAGATTTTAAATTAATATGGTTTGATTATATTAAATGCACTGCTTACTGCATATCATTAAAATTAAAGGTTCTTTTAGACAGGTTTTGGAAACCATAATCTGTTCTTTATTTTCAGCATCAAATAGAACAAGTCCAGACTCTACAAGTGAACCAATGTCAAAGTGGACAAATGGCTTCTCAATGCTATCTATTTGTTTGATGGTGATGAGTGTCAGTTTCTATTTCATTCAATAATTCTCATAAGAAATTTGTAAGCAATATAGATAATTAAATTACCTTTCATTTTGTTACAACTATCAAACATTTTATTTTACCTATATAAGAACTAAACATTATTAATGTATGCACACTTTTCATTTTAATAATATCGCAAATAATAAATTGTATTCAAAAGTGCAAAGGCATTTGTCAAAATTTCCTTTTGGCCCCTTAAAATAATATAAGACCAGCATCCTCTCAAGCTGGATTCTTTCCGTTGATGACATTGTTCAAAATATTTATTTATTCAGAATCTCGCTATTTACAGCTTGCATATTATATTCTTGTACTTTCGTTAACTTTATCGTTGTTTCAGAAAGAGAAGCAATTTGTGCCTTTATTTTTGTTTGTCAAGTTTAGTCTAGAATATCCGGATCTCTATGTCTCTCAGATTATTGAGTAAACACTGACAAAACATTTTTTAGTAACGAAATCAAGTTGCCATAGAAATGGTTTGATAACTTGGATGGAATTTTATATTAGAGATAATAACATTAAATATTCAATAAAAGTAAGGGTCTTAAGAAAGGTATCATAAGACAAACAAGTAATCCTCAGATGTCCAAAACAGCACAACAGTTTGCAAAAAATCAGACAAAGAGTCTTCTAGGCCGAAATATAACAGCAATAATGATGCAATAGATTAGATTGGTTGAGTGGAATAACTTGATTGTTGTACTTTTTTCTACCAATTTCATATGTGGTAAATTGATGTATTTTTATCACAACGACATGCAGTCGCAATTATAATTTTCTTGTTATTTATGGAACTTGCTCTTTTTTATCGAGCATTACATTACGTCAAGTTAAAATTTTTATTTCTATCAGACACATTACTTTTAAGTAATATTTAAATAAATTCACTTTATTTATTTTTTATTTCATGAACTAATTGTGAACGTTTTTATGTACCCAGAGGTGTGATGTTTGTTATTGACCGAATAAAATTATTTTTTATTAAAATTGAACTTTTTGTCAGAGGGCGGGACTATTAAAATACCTCCTATGCACAAAGCTTTCAGCAAAACTTTTGTATGTATATTCTATAATTCTCACTAATAAATTTGATGATTGACGTAATGCAATTCAATCTCCCCGGAATGATCCACAAACATATTGTTGACAACATAGGTATCCAACATTGTAGCTCAGTTTTATTAAATTTTCGCAGGCTGTGATTATGGGTAGCTGAGAAGGCCCAAAAAGGCTTAAACAGCTCTTCTGGATTATGATTAAAATGTACATGTTTTGACAGGAATACATTATATTTCATTAGTGCTTTTAACAACATATTAATTTACCAGGAACTGCTTTGCTAGCGTGAGCCCCCTTTAAAAAGTAAACAAGCTTTCGAACATATTTGTATTTCTTCTTAAAATCTTTTATTTTCAATGTTTTTGTACCTATTGTAAACATGTCTTTCTTTTATGCTTCGTATGAAATATACAATTATTTTATATTTATATGGCTGTGATTATGCCCAGCTGATGCGGTCGTTGAGATTGGAGGTCTAATGATTGTTGTTTACATATTGTTTAAATAGATTGATCAATTTCTATTAGCTTGCGCCAAATTTGAATTTGTTTATGTATTGTTTTTGCGAGTTAGTTGTAAATGTCTAAGTTGTCTGAAAGAAGTGAGTTCATTTTAGACTTTTATGATTTATAATGTCAATGAATGGTGGTTATACATTTAAGAGGCATTATAGACCATGTAAAATCGAAATATTTTGACATAAACTGAAGCAATTTGTTGGGTATTCAAATACTAACTGGGATGATATGAATAAAAATATACAGATTTTGCAGGCAAAAAGGGTAAAGATTGATTGAAACTTCTTGTATAAATATTGATAAAACTGGATGTCAATCATTGTTCCCGAATCAGAAAAGTGTCCCCGTTCTTTGCTATGCTAGAGTATTTATTTGTTTAAAAAGTGATGCTATAAGAGCAGATTTTCAGATGTAGACGAGTCAATGATAGAATATTTTCGCAGTTATGGAGGCTAACTAAAACAGTTTATTCAAAGTTTGGTGTAACAATGTATCTAGTGGCTAGCTCGACAAGATCACAACTTTTCAGTTTATGAAGTCAAGAGAACTGATGTACCAAATGTGGGCAATAAGGTTAAAAGATTGCCAGACATAGAAGGAAGCAATATGTTTTCTTAGATAACTTGTTATTTCTTTTGCACTACTTGATTGAAACCCTATCTATGAGAACTGTCCTCTGACAAAACACACTTCGACAGAAAGAGGAGCCCTTGGCCTTGGTGTTAAAAATATTGAGAACAGTGCAATAGCCCAGAGGGAGGACAAAAGCATTGTCACCATAGCTCAAACTGTGCTTCAGCTCATCCAATCAGTGAGTGAGCGAAGTGAAACTGGTACAGATCTCAGAAAAATTATATAACAAATGTCTTTAGAAAGCTCTGAACTACATTGCCCCAAATTGAATTTAAAATATTTTCAAAATTGGGTGGCATGCCTGAAGAAATATTAATACTAAAACTAATGCTTATATGGAAAAATAAACCAAGCCGGTATTAATATTAAAATGATATTTGAATATGTTGGATGGTTGTACACATTGTACCAGTGCCGTAGACAAGTTATCAAAATTGGTGGGGGCCTTTCAAAAAGATTGAGAAATATAATATTAATTTTGGTAGGGTTGTTGCTAATTTTTAAGTATCAATTTGAAATTATAAAACAATTGAATTATGTACACAAAAATCATCAGAATTGTAAATAAATATTAATTTAAGTTTGATATAAACAGAATACTGTTCAATATTATTTAACGTTATGTAAATTCACTTCAATTATAAAATGTTGGCATTTTTTATGTATCTATATAAAATTATAAATGATTTGAATGTATATTCTGCTCAAAATAATTTATGAATATTATATTTAAGTCAGCTATGATCAGCATTATATACAAATTCATAAATTATATATTTTAAGTCAGATGAATTATAAATAAAATATTAATTTATGTCAGATATGAAATTTTTATGTAGTGGGTATATAAAATTATAAATGATTTGAATTTAAATTCTCAAAAAAATTAATAAAAAAAATATTTTTAAGAATTCTGATTAGAAATATAAATATAATATTAATTTATGTCAGATATCAACAGAAATATGGTTAAAATTAGTAAAGTTATAAAAATTCATTTCACTTTAAAATATATTACAATTTTTTAAGTAGGTTGTAAAATTATAAATGATTTGAGTCAAAATTCTGTTCAAAATAATTAATGAATAATATATTTAAGTCAGATTTGATCAGCATTATATAAAAATTAATAAATAATATATTTTTAAGTCTGATATGATCTGAATTATTACTAAAATATTAGTTTATGTCAGATATTGACAGAATACTGCTCAAAATTATTTAAGGTCATTAAATTCACTTAACTTTAAACACTATTACCATTTTTGATATAGCTATATTAAATTATAAATTATTTGAGTCAAAATTCTGCTCACTATACGTAGGATCAGCATTTTGTAAAAATTAGTATATTATATATTTTGAAGTCAGATATGAACAAAATGCTGCTCAAAATTAGTAAGGTTATGAAAGTTTATCTCACTTTAAAAAATATTACAATTTTTTATGTCGCTATATAAAATTATGAATGAATTGAATCCAATTTTGGTCAAAATATTTAAGGAATAATATATTTAAGTCAGATATGATCAGCATTATGTAAAAATTAATAAATAATATATTTTATACTCAAATATGAACAAAATTCTGATCACAATTATAAATAAATATTTAATTTGGTCAGATATGAACATTTTTATGTAGTTATATAAAACTATAAATGATTTGAATTAATAAATAATATTTTTTAAGCCATATATGAATAGAATTTTCAGAATTATAATTAAGTATTTTTTATGTCTGATATGAAGAGAATACTGTTCAATTTTATTTCAGGTTATGTATATTCACTTTACTTATAAAATTTATCCAATTTTTAGTAGGTATATAATATTATAACTGACTTGAGTCAGAATTCGGCTAAAAATTATAAATGGCATCTGTATTTCAGTGAGATATGAGCGGAAATAGGTACAAATTAATAAAAAGATGTATTTCAAAGTCAGATATGAACAAAATTCTGCTCACAATTATATATAAAAAATTATTAAGATTATATAAAATTTACTTCACTTAAAAAATGTTGTCATTTTAGAAGTTTAAAAGTAGGTATATAAAATTATAAATGACGTGAGTCAGAATTCTGATAAAAATAATAATTAATGAATAATATATTTAAGTCAGATATGATCAGAATTATGTGAAAATTAATAAATAACATATTTTTAAGTCAAATATGAACAAAATGCTCCTCAGAATTATAAATATATATTTATTTATGTCTGATATGAACAGAATACTGCTCAATTTATTAAAGGTTATGTATATTCACTTCACTTATAATATGTACCCATTTTTTAAGTAGGTAAATAAAATTATAAATCAATTGAATCAGAAATCTGCTAATAATTATAAATGACATATGTCTCTCAGTAAGATATGATCGGAATTAGGCACGAATTAATAAAAAGATGTATCTCTAAGTCGGATATGAACAAAATTCTGCTCAGAATTATGAATAAAAAATAAATTCACTTCACTTAAAGATTGTTGGCATTTTAGAGGAAGGGATATAAAACTATAAATGACTTGGGTCAGAATTCTGCTCAAAATATGTAGGTATATAAAATTATCAATGATTTGAATAAAAATTCTGCTCAAAATAGATAATGAATAATTTAATTAAGTCAGATATGATCAGCATTATGTGAAAATTAATAAATAACATATTTTAAAGTCAAATATGAACAAAATGCTCATCAGAATTATAAATATATATTTATTTATGTCTGATATGAACTGAATACTGCTCAATTTATGTATTGTTATGTATATTCACTTCACTTATAAAATATACTCATTTTAAGTAGGTATAAGAAGAACAAAGGACCGTCGATGCTGTAGCTACATGGTGCGAGACATGTTTTGCGGACTTCAAACGCCGACAACGACGATGCTTGAATGATGATGATTATATAAAATTATAAATCAATTGAATCAGAATTCTGCTAAAAAAGTAGGTATGTATATAAAATTATAAATGACCTGAGTCAGAATTCTACTAAAAATTATAAATGACTTATGTCTTTCAGTCAGAAATGATCCCAATTTGGTACAAATTAATAAAAAGATGTATCTAAAGGTCAGATATGAATAAAAAAAATCTCAAAATTATAAATAAAAATTTATTAAGATTATGTAAATTTACTTTATAAATGTTGTCATTTTAGAAGTAGGTATATAAAATTATAAATGAGTTGAGTCAAAATTGTGATAAAAATACTAATTAATGGATAATATATTTAAGTCAGATGATCAGCATTATGTGAAAATTAATAAATAACATATGTTAAAGTCAAATATGAACAAAATGCTCATCAGATTTATAAATAAATATTAATTTATGTCAGAGATGAACAGAATACTACTCAATTTATGTAAGGTTATGTATATTCAATTCACTTATAAAATGTACTCATTGTTAAGTAGGTAAATAAAATTATA